>VZTA01028635.1:8812-22684 GCA_013398855.1 Mohoua ochrocephala
ATCCATCCCATCCCATCCCATCCCATCCCATCCCATCCCATCCCATCCCACCCCACCTTCCACTCTCCCAGGTTGCTCCAAGCCCCGTCCTTGATTTGGGCAGCCTGGCAGTGCTGCAAAGGCTCCTTCCTCCTTTCCCTAAGAAAGCCACCCTCGGTAGCCAAAGGCAGCCCCCACGACTCTCAAAGCCCCTGGTACTCTCAAGACGCATCCTTCTCTCTGTGCTGTGTTTTTTTCAGGGAATAACTCCTTTTCAGCCCCAGTTCCGAGATTGGGAACACCCACGTGGTTTTCATGAAGTCAAGAATTGCTCCTGAGGTGCAATCAGGGTGAGATCGAGTTCAGCCTGTAAATGATCCCCACGAGAGAGCACCTGCCACAGAGGCCTTTATCTGAGGGTAGGATCAGCATCTACTGTACACTCACGAGGAAAAAACAGCACGCTGCTGTTTGATGTCTAACACCATCGGCCCTCTGCAGAGGGCTGAAAGTGCAAGGCTGCTTTCTGTTTCCAGCTCTGTGCTCTGCAGTGTTCTCAGAAACCAGGAAAATGTGCTGCTGAACTCACCCTAGAGCAGAAAAACCCTTGAGGGTTTCACTGTGAAACGCTACAAATGCTGGAGAGGTTTGTGACTTCGACATTCAAATCACATTTGAAATTAATGTGAATTCTAAAAGCTTTTGCTAAAAACCAGAAGTGTATCTATATATTTGAAACTGAAAAAAATATTGAATTTTTTACACCTGAGAATTATGTCCAAGCAGGTGAAATTTATTTCCAGGCTTTGGGCTTGCAGCAATGTGTTTAAAGGGGGCAGCCTGAGCTGGGATAACAGAATGTTTCCAAGCCATTCGATATCCCAGTGAGCAGGGAAGTGATTCACCTCGAAGTACAAATGGCAGGGGCCGGGCTGTCCTGGGCAGGTGACACCATCCCCAGTCACCCCGTGGGGGTCCCCACCCCTTCCCCACCTGCTCCTGACTGGCGTGTCACCAGCGTCACCTCTGCCTGCACAGGAGGGGTGGGCACAGGCCTTTGGTCCCATAAAGCACCTCAGCCTCCTCCTCCTCCCTTCTCCACCAAAAACCTCTCCAGTTCCAGGGATTTGCTTATGCCCTGCTAGGGCACAAATAAAAAGTGTCCTGCAGTGGAGCCCTGGCAGCCCAGCAGTGCAGCTTTCAGTGCCTCCCTGGCAGAAACTCCAATTATTTCTGCGTGACCCCCTCCGTGAGCCCCTGGAAGCACGGCCCAGCCACAGGGGGCTGAACCAAGGGGTGAAATGTGGCATTTACAGCAGCTCGTGCAGCCTGAGCCCTGCCCTGGCAGCCCCGTGCCCGCTCTGGGGAGTGTTGGTGGGGACTGGGGGGGACACACCCTGGGCAGGACGCTCGGGCTGTGCACAGTGAGGCACAGGAGAGGGGATTACAGGGGAGTGGGACACGGTGGGACACAGGGGAGTGGGACATGGTGGGACACAGGGAGGTTTGCTGAAGCACGAATGGACAGTGTGTGAGCTTTGCCTTTGTTTGGTGGCAGGGTTTGGGTTCCAGAGTTGGGTTCGATGTCCCCTGCGGGTCCCTTCCAGCCCGAAGGGACAATCCAACCCTGGATGTTCCGTGATTCCGTGACTAAGGCCCTGCGAGTGTGGGAAGGGTCTCTCCTTACCTGGATCCGTTCATGTGGTCGTACTCCCGTTTGACGCTGACCCTCACGGGCTGGTTGATCCACTCCTGCTGGGGGGGCAGGGGGTTGATCTTGTGGGGCTGCCCGAAGTCGGGGCTGCCAGAGGCCGTCATGTCCTTGGGGAGCTGCGCGGCCGCGCCGTACGTGGGGTCGAACAGGGACTGGTCGTCGCTCACCACCGACAGAGCCTCCTGGGGAGAGACAGAACCAGCCCTGAGAGCCGTGGCTAAAGCAGGAGCTGCCCCCTGGTCCTCCCTCGGAGCCGGGGAGCACCTGCAGGGCCCCGCAGCTGCCCTGTGCTGGCTGCCACCACCACCTGCCAGGGGAACCGGAGCCCTCGGGGTCCAGGAGCCCCTATGCAAACCAGGGCCTGCTCCGCTCTGCTTTGCTGGCTACAGTTCCCACCTGCCAGGGGAACCAGAGCCCTTGGGGTCCAGGAACCCCTATGGGCAAAGGGGTTACTCTGCCTTGCTTTGCTTTGCTTTTCTGGCTGTAATTTCCGCCTGCCGGGGGGAGTCGGAGCCCCGGGGTCCAGGACCCCCCTGTGCGAACCAGGGCTGGCTCTGCTCTGCTCTGCTCTGCTCTGCTGGCTTCGGGTGGGAGCAGCGTTCAGGTTCACTGGGCCTCTGCAAACAGTGCAGGAGCTGCTAGGGCTGTGACACCTCACGGGGGCTGTGGCATCCCATGGGGGCCGTGGCACCTCACGGGGGCAGCTTCACCCCCAGTCCCAGTGGGTCCCCTGCCCACCTGCCGCTCCAAACCCAACTGGTGTGTACTGGGAACGCCTCTGGAGTGGCAGGGAAGGTCTCTGCATCTCCTTTGGGAGGGTTCGCGTGCTGTTTGTGTTTTGAGGTTGCTGCTGAAGGAGGAGCAGCCAGAGCGGGTCAGAGTTATGGGTGTTCGTGGCGGGGGAAAAAATGCATTACTTTACACTTTTTGTTTATTTTGTGGGAAGTGAAGGGCTGGTGTGTTACCCAACTGTGCATTTCTAGAAATGCTTAAAAACAGGAAATTGTTATCCTTTTTTTTTTTTTCAATTTTCCCCCCGCCCTTGCTGAAACTCCAAATGTTGACAAAAAGTTCCGACTATCGATTTCCTCGTGTGGATGCGCTCGGCTTTTCCAGGCGAAGAGTGCCGGGCTCCTGACGGCTTTGGCACAGCCCTGCCTGACTCAAAGTGCATCTGGCAAGGGCTGCCTGCTCCGGGGGAGCTCAGCTAACCGCACACAACACAGCTGCCTTTATGAGTGGCAGGGCAGAAACCGAAGGAGGAACCTCCCGCGCTGAAAGCGGCCCCCGCTTCACTGCGAGCTGATGGAGCAGGCTCCAAAACAGAGCTGCAGACTCCAAAACAGAGCTGCAGGCTCCAAAACCGAGCTACAGGCTCTGCTCTGGGCACTGAGCACTCAGAGGCAGCGGCGTGTGGGCAGCAGAAGGTCACTGGACACACTCAGCTGAGGTGTGCTGACCCCTCCCTGCTCAGCATTCACAGGGCACAGCCTGAATTTATTATTTTAAAAATAATAAATTATTGCTCTCTCCCTCCCCCCACCCCAGTAGCTGTTTTGGGGGTTTGTTTTGTAAATTCTTCCATAAGCAGGGAGGGAAAGAGAGATTCTGAAAGCTTAGAGAAGTGCAGCTCCTGGAATGAGACGAGAATCTGGGCACGAATCAGACACCACCGGGCTCGTGATACCGTCACAAAGAACGTCAGTAACTCACAGTCTGCTGGGTCAACAGGAAAATCCCCCTCGGCCTGGAGTGAACCCACTCAGAGAGAGTCAGCCCCGTGCTGTGCACCCACAGAAATCAGCACTTTTCTGTCTCTGAGCTCAGGCCACGTAACGAACCCAAACGAGCTGAAGTGGCCTAGAATCGGAGCGGGCCTGACTGAGCCCGGGCTCAGAGGAGCCCTCAAACCTCTGCATGGATCCTGCTGAGGTTCCAGCACTTGCTGCCATCCCTGACCAGCCTCTCACGCTGGTGACAGCCACTGGACAGCCAAAAGGAGGGGTTTGCCCTGCGCTGCCCAGTGGTGGCTGGTGAAAGGAGCTCACGCTGTGTTCAACCTTTCCAGCAGCTTTTCCGTGGTGGATTCACCACCTTTCAAAAACACCCCTCCCTTTTCCAGCTTTTGGAGTAAGGGAGAGAGTGGATTGTGTCAGAAACCCCTCAAAGGGCTGGGATTATCTCCAGGCTGCACACTTGGCCTGGGCAGGAAGGTACAAGAACAAGAGGTGGTTCAGCCTTCCCCTCAGAGACCAGGATTTGCTGCTCCTCTGGTTCACTGAGGTCAGGATGCCAGGCAGGGGCTCCCAAAGGACACATTTTCTGCAGGCCTCTGCTTCCTCTCAGTACAAAAACTGTCGGGTTCCCTGCCTGAGGTGGTGCATGAACCCCACACTGGGCTGCTGGGCTGGCCTAGGGCCCTCTAGACCCAGTCTAGAGACAGAGACCAGGAAAACGTGACTACAAACTCATCAGATAAAGATTCTGAGGGTTTGGGTTTGGAGATTTCCAGTCTGAAAACATACATAAAATTGGGGGGTTTTTTTTAGGGAAACGACATCTGGGAAAATAACTGTAATGTCAGTTATCCCACAAAATCAGTGCGAGAGGTTGCTCACAAGATTTTTACTGGAACTTCAGCAGGACTTGTGCAAGGGTTGGAGGCTCCTTCTGAGTTCAAGCTCAGTCAGGCACTCCTAATTCCAGGCTGCCTTCTCTGCCTAAAGCCATTCTTCTCCTGAAGAAAGGTTCTGGTGGTGAAGAAAGTGGAAAGCAGGGATGTCTCTGGCTGCCCCAAAAGCCCCCCACCCACACCACTCCACAGGATAACCCTGGGCCAGGATCAATGGCTGGGGCTGCACCAAGCGCGGCTCTTTACACGCAGAAGCAAGCACGCCTTGCTCTGTGACACGGAGTATGTGACGGAGAACTTCCTCAGATAAGGATCTTCCTTGAAAGACAAAGTGGCTGCTCAGACCTGCCTGCGTGCAACTGGTGTTAACTGGGACAGCGACAGCCTCGCTGGGGCACTGGCACCGAGCTCTGCCTTGCGCTGCTCGAGCAGCTTCAGTCCTGAAAACAGGAGGAGGAATCCAAATGCTCCGGCTGCTCGTGGCAGCTCCTGGGCCAGGAGTGGTTTGAGCTAAACCTGGGTTGGTTTACAGCACAAAGGCTCAGCCCCAGGGGAGCTGAGCCACCCCAGCAGATGAGGAGAGATAAGGCTGGTGACACCTGCTCAGCTCGAAGAGCGCAGCGCGAGCAGCACCGGTGACATGCAAGGGAAGTCGGGTGGCACTGAGCCAGCCCCGCTGCCACCGCCCCAGCCCTGTGCCCACATCCAGCGGAGGGAGAGAGCACAGGGGGAAGGCAGCAGGCAGCCTTTGCTGCCTGGGGACCCCCTGGATAACGTATGGGCTGCCTGGGGACCTACCTGGATAACGTCAGGGCTGCCTGGGGACCCCCTGGATAACGTCAGGGCTGCCTGGAGACCCCTTGGATAACGTCAGGGCTGTCTGGGGACCCCCTGGATAACGTCAGGGCTGTCTGGGGCTCAGGCCAGCTCTCCTGGAAGGGGCCAGGGCACGGCTTCAGGCTGCAGGGAACCTGTACAACCTTCCCTGTGCTCACTGTGGGGCTCAGCTCCCCAGGGCAAAGCTGGCCAGGCCCAGCTTTGGAGGCCCAGCCTGTTCAGGAGGGGTTTGGCTGAGGCAGAGAGCGGCAGCTCCATGAAATATTGAACTTCTCTCTCCTGGAATCGAGAGCTGCTCCATGTTCAGACACTGGGAAAACACTCCGAGGTGTCCCAGGTGCCAACACAGCCTGCCCAGACAGGGCACAGCCCGCCAGGGTCCCCCCACGCCGCTGCCTCAGCCTGTGGCCTTGGGCTGGCCAGCCTGGGGCTGAGACAGGGGCCGTGTGTGCTGCTCTGGCACGTGTGTTACCTTACAGTGCCTCTGGGAATGGGCCGGCCTCCGTTTTTCCAGGTTTTAATCACATTCCTGGCATAAATGTGGCCAGTCCCTCCATGGCAGCTGGCAGCACGCTCAGCTCCCCGGGCAGCCCAGCCCCAGCCCCTCCGGGGCAGCCCACCAGTGACTGCCACAAACAAGGCTCCCGAGGAGCTGGCACCCGCTCCCGCATCCCCCAGGCAGGAGTCTGTGGTGTGGCTCTTATTGACACAGCAGTTCCCAGCTGTAAGAGGGTGAATTTGCAGCTCTGCCTGTGCTTGGATGAGCCATCCCGAGCCAGGTCCCAGGTGAGAACGGGACAGGGCAGGAGGCACGGTTTGGCTTTGGCCCTGAGGGCAGGAGCAGCCGGCCGGACATTCTGGGAGGGCTGACAAGCCACCAGGGCTTCCAGCGGGTTTCCCTGATGCCTTGCTGTGAGAGGGAGGTGACACCCACACTGTAGCAAGGGTGTCACTCCCTGAGTGAATCAAAGAAAGGAGAAAGGCCAGGGGAGCAAGGGCTGGGGAGGTGAGCGGTGCTGTCACCCCAGCTGTCCCCACTGGCTGAGGTTATTCCGTGTGTGTGCCATGAGATCTCACTGAGCATCACCTTTGAGCTCTCTACATTCACTTTTCTGGCCGTAACCACATTTAAAAGGCATTGCTGAAGATCAAAGCTCCATACTCCTCCACAAAGCCTGACTTAGAGGAGACGAGAGCGTCGAGTACCTGAACCATCGCTCCGTGGGGAGACGACTCCACCTCTGCAGGGGTGGCTGCTTTCTTTCCTTTTCCCCCCTCCCCAAAATTTCACCACTCCTGGTCCTGGGAGCAAATCACTCCCGAAATACTTTTGCAAGGCGAATGTTGCCAGCACAGACCCGAGGAGCCCAGACCTAGCGACGCAAAGCACCGAAATCCGAGGTGCAGCAGCCTCAGGCGCGGCCCAGGGTTTGCACCGAGGAGCAGCCCTGGAGCAGAGCTGACTTTGGCACTGCGGTGTCACCAGTCAGCACTTCTGCTGCCAGCACCTCGTACGAGCACAGAGATAACATCGGGCTTGCAGGAGAATGAGTCAAAATAGAAATACAAACAGGAGCGGGGGCCGGGCCGATCGTGGGGCAGCGCGTTGGGGTGGATCGGGCCCTGGACTGGAGGCGGGAGGACAGAGCGTTGTTCTCATCCCTGCCCTCGGCCTTTGGCACAACCTTTAGGGGGCATTCCGCCCTCCCTGCCCCTTTCCTCCCCTGCTGCCCTGTCCTGTGTGTGCTGTGGGGCACCGAGCCCCGGGGTGCTGCCGCTGGGACACGGGCAGGAGTCCTTTGGGTGCACTCCCACACCTCCACTCTTCCCTTGCACCTAATCAAACCAAGAATTCCCTCTGCAGCTTTTCCGGACCACTTTTCCTGAGGTTTGCTCCTGCTGCTCCACCTTCCTTACAGGATGTGACTGGGGCAGGGACTGGCCAGAACTCCCCCTGGGAAATCGTCATCACGAACGTTTGAATGCCATCAGCCACAATCCAGTCGTGTGCGCTTCACAATCCATTCCAGTCCCGCTCAGGAGCTTTTCCAGGCTGCAGCCGGGGATCCTTCATTCCCCCCAGTGAATCCAGCAGGATGAGAGCTGTCACCTCCAAGGTGCATTGCTCTTCCCCCTGTTACCCCCTTGCGGCATTGCCCACTGTCCCACGGTGTGCTGTTCCCAGCTCTTCCCAGCCCAGCCGGGGTGGTGGGGCTGGGGCACCCCAGCTGCTGGAATCCCCGCCCCAGGAGGAGGGATGGGAGGAGATGCAGGCTGCTGCCACAGAGCCATGGAATGCTTTGGGTTGGGAGAGCCCTTAAAGCTCATCCCATGTCCCTTGAAGCAGGGACACCTCCCACTGTCCCAGCTCCAAGCCCCTTTCCCCGCTGCAGCAGCGCTCAGGGTGAAGAAGGCAGCAAACCTTTAATGCTGTGCCCAAGTCCCTGCAGAGCTGAGGATTTCAGGGGTTCCACTGCATTATTTTAGGGCATCCCACGCTGCAGGTCTTTGCCCAGAGCCACAGAGCAGGACAGTGAGCTGGACAAAGAGCCGCCCACTCGGCCCAGGCTGCCTTTCCTCCCCTTTCCACCCAGGCTGCTCCATCCAAGGGTGGCCTGGCAGCCTTGGAATGCACCATAATTCCTTCACAGTTCGAATAAACGGGGAACCACAACGTGGTGTCTCGTGTGAGGGGGAAACAAAGCAGTAATGAGAGCAGCAGAAACAGCAAAAACGCTGAAAAACACCTAAACCACGCCAAAATTGGACAGCTCAAAATTGGGGCAAAATGATTTGGCAAAACTCATAAGGAAAAAAAAATGTATGTATCTTTATCTTTTGGGGGTTATTTTTATGTTCACTATTGCCATGAAACTTCATATCAAGTGGCTAAAAGAAGGCTGCTGAAATCAATGCTCTGTTATTTTCATCTCAAGATCCCCAAAAGCAGCCTCGAAAAGGATGAAAATGTAAATCCTTCCTCTGTGCTTCACTTCTCAGAAAAGCACTTTGCTTCAGGCACACTTTCGTAGGGTCTGGACCAATGGCTTTTTTTTCCTCAGTCTAGACTTCACATGAATGGCTTCAGGGCCTGTTTTGGTTTGTTTCCAGCCAACTGGGAATAACCAGGTGACAGTTTCTCCTTCCCAACAAGTTGCTGCATTAAGGATAATGATAAGGAAGCTTAAAGCAGGCCTGGAGCTGTGGGAAATCCCCAGGAAAAGCCTCTGTGAGGTCTCAGCACAGGCCTAGGAACGGAGGCGGAATTAAAAAGGAACCTGCCCGAATTATCTCTGTGGCCCCTTGACCTCTGGAAGGTAAATGTGGTGAGAGCTGAGGCTGGAGGGACCGTCCCATCCCCACCGTGTACATCCCGAAATCCTGGAGCGTGCTGCAGCTCTTCCTGCAGGGCGTGAGCAGCAGCAGGAGCTGTGCCTGGAGCAGGGAGCAGCCCTGTCAGTGCCCGGCGGGCTCATCCCATCCCTGGGCTGTGGGCAGGGAATCCCCTGGGTGCTCCTGCCGTCCCCGGTGCTCCCCACCCTGCTGGGACTGACCCTGGGAGCAGGGATGAGGTGTGTGTCCCCTGGGCAGACCACAGCTCCCGGCTGCCATTCCCAGAGCATTCCCTGGCTTCTGTTCCCTGCCCGGCTCTGCCAGCCAGGACACGGGAGAGGATTCGGGGTGAGGGTGGGATGTGAAACCTGTCCCAGGTGCTGGAGGCTTTGCCTTTGGCATGGCTTGGGCCAGGCTTCTCATCCTGGCAGTTAATTCCACTGAATCGCTGGGAATCTGGGCTCTGATCAAGGCCAGGAAATGGCTCTGACTGGGGTGGACAAGTCCCAAGGTGGAGATTTTCCCAAGAGCCTGAAGTCACACGGATCACAAAAGGATCCACCTCCACAGAGGAACCGGCCTGACCCCGCTGGGGCTGAGGACTCCGTGATCCCACAAGATCCTTTCTGAGCCGTGTCATGCTCCCAGAAAATCAGTCAGCCTTTGCCAGGCATCAACGCTGCCCTCAGCCACTTTCCTGTGCTCCCTCCACTCCTCTCCGCCCTCAGCTTTTCTCCTCCAAACCTCCATCCCCTTCTCCCTGAGGCCGACACTGCTGGGTGACTGCCGTCCAGGGCTGGGCCCTCAAATCCACCCAGCTCTAGCTCACCTTCCTTCTGATTTCGTTTCTTTTTCCCCTCACGCTTTTGAAATAACGGCCTTGCTCGGAGCAGATGTGTTTGTAAACAGAGGCACATGGGCCTGACTGCGAACACGCACCCTTCGGTAAATATTATTGTAGCGTTTTTATGGCCTCCTCTGCTGAGGGAGCAGGGAGGGAAACTGCGAGATGGTTTCAGGGGCTGGCCCGCTGACAAACCCCAACCACCCCGGAGCACAGACGCAGAAACGCCGTGCTGACCTCAGCCCTGTCCTGCAGCACCCAGCGCCCGGCCCCTCGCCTTGATGTGCTGCCAGAGGCTCTTCCCAGTGGCAAATATTCCATCAGGAACTGCAGACCGACCCGGCACTCTGTGTCAGGGAGGCTGAGCTCACTCCGAGCTGCGTCTGCAGCCACCTTTTCCCTCAGAGCAGAGCTTCTGGGGGATGTTTTCACTTGTGTCACAAGCTGAGACCGTGACAATCCTGCTGGTTTTGTTCCCAACGCCCTGAGATAAACTGAAGCTTTTCAATATAAATGATTTGCCCTAGAAAGGAAAGCCAAAAATGGAGAAACTCCAAAATGCTGGGGGTTTGTCAGGAGAGAAGGTCTGTTCCATCTCTGGGCCTCCTCTCAGGCTGGCTTGGAAAAGGGCAGAAAGTGGAGTCTGAAAAGCATGAGGGAATAGATGCAAACCACAAACCCTCATCTTTTCTCTTGGGGTCCCTGCTGCCAGAGCACTGGAAACTGCAGAGAGAGCATTCTCCCAGGAATCTGGGAGCTGGGAGGTGGCAGCCTGGGGAGACACAAATATTCCAGGTTGTGACTCACGGCTCCAGCAGTGCCCATTCATTATTTTTATTCCACTTTGATACCATTGTCCCCGTTACATTCACAACCCCGCCGCCGTATCCTGTTTTGTTCCCTGCCACCGTTCCCCGCACAATCGCAGGAAGCCCATCAGGAAGCGGCCATCGGGGGCTGTTTTGTTTCCATCCGCGGAGAACAAAACAAGCTCCTCCAGCCCAAGATGACTTATCCCAGACTGAGGAAAAACAACAGCATGAAAGGATCCCGGCAGCATCTCCAGGAGCGAGCGCTGCTCCCTGGGACAGGAGCCTGGAGCACCTCGGCACCTCCTGAGGGAATGCTCAGCCACGGGAGGGCTCGGCCGAGAGGAAATGGAACCAAACTTATCAAACAGTGAAGCTCTGGGCACTCTTTCAAGGGGGCAAACCTGAGTCCAACTCAGTCCTGCAGCTGAACCTACACCAGATGTGGCTGGGGTTCTCCGGCGTGAGGGCTCGAGTTTATTTGAGCCCTAAGCCCTGGGCCAGGTTTGGGTTAAATCCGAGCTCAGGGTCTGGGTGTCCAGGGCATCCAGAGCACAAATTTGGGGTTTGAACCCAGAGTTGGGTTTGGGTTAAATCCGAGCTCAGGGTCTGGGTGTCCAGGGCATCCAGAGCACAAACTCGGGGTTTGAGGCCAGAGTTGGGTTTGGGTTAAATCTGAGCTCAGGGTCTGGGTGTCCAGGGCATCCAGAGCACAAACTCAGGGTTTGAGGCCAGAGTTGGGTTTGGGTTAAATCTGAGCTCAGGGTTTGAGCCCAGAGCTGGGTTTGGGTTGAATCCAAGCTCAGGGTCTGGGTGCCCAAGACATCCAGAGCACAAACTTGAGTTTGAGCCCAGAGCAGGTTACTTGGGCTGGGTCAAGGCTGCACCACAGGGAGCCCAGAGATGAGATGAGAGGGAGGAGGTGGCCCAGGACTCAGAGGAACCTCTTTGTTCCCCAAGAAGCACATGCAGGCTCCTGATACAGCACCGAGAATCTGATCTCTGCCTCCTGACCGGGACGGACGGGTCCTGAGGGTGAGATTTCCAAGGAGCCCGAAGTCACACAAATCACACTCTCCTCTCAAATACCAGGTTTAAGTCTCGGCCCAGGTTTGCACTTCCCTGCCCCAGGACACATTCAGTGCCCTCGTGCAGCACTCTGCTGGCTCCTGACCCACACCCCGGCTGCCCTTCTGAGCCTGGCAGTGGGGCTGAGGGCTGCCACCCTGCTGGGATGGCACGGATCCGTGTTTTCCTTGCGCTCCCAGCCCAGCCCCTGTGGCTCCAGGGACGGGGCTGTTTCTGCCCACGCCTATAGCACAAGCAGAGATTTTGTGAACAAGCCTGCCCGTGGCATTCCAAGGAAAACAGCTCGGCAGGATTACACCGAGATATTTTCTTTGTCAATCTCGATCGAGATATTTGAACAGGAAAACCCAGTTCACACCAGAGGAAGTTCCCAGGGGCTTTTGATTTCCTTACAAAGGAACACTGATGTTTTAACTCTGGGGCAAGAGGAAGGTCCTGGAAGGATTCAGGGATCGCCATCACTCCTACCTCTCGGGCAAAAAGGCTGAATCCCATCCTGGCACCTGGGTTGGAACCCGAAGTGAACATTGCAGTACAGAAAGGGGTTGGCCAGGTGCTGTTCTTCCTCCGGGCATTGAACATCACAGGGCAAAGACCACCCCAGCAACAGTTCCAGGGAGCTGCAGCAGGGAATGCAGCAGCTCCAGCCTCTGCTGCAGGAATGTAGTGAAGCTCTTGCCGAGGACAGACATTCCCACTCCATAAACACACCCAAGGCCTTCTCTGGTGTTACAGCTGCAAGAACCAGGCTCAAATCAGCAAGAATCTACAAGAACCAGGCAGTGACTGCTGGCTCCTGGCTCACCCAGCAGCAGATGTGAGAGTAAAAATGAAAGAAGGGCTCTTTCACGGCTCTATTACTGTCCCCGTGCCTCAGTTTCCCTGTCTGTGTGATGCTGCCCCCCAAAGAGCTCAGGTTTTGTAAAGCCATCCCCCGTCCTTGGAGAAAGAGGCCACGGAAGTGACAAGTGTTGTCCCAGGGCTAGGACTGACAGACAAGGCAAAACTGACTTTCCTCTGAGACTGAGCACAAACC
Source organism: Mohoua ochrocephala (assembly GCA_013398855.1). Lineage (NCBI taxonomy): Eukaryota > Metazoa > Chordata > Aves > Passeriformes > Acanthizidae > Mohoua > Mohoua ochrocephala. Next base: position 21,086 of record VZTA01028635.1, read on the forward strand.
CCTCCCCAAAATCCCTTATCAGTGACCATTAACAGAACGTCTGTTGGCTTTATCAGCGTCATCCTGAGAAGGGCTTTGAGCCCGGCTCAGATAAAGGAGGTCCCTTGCCACCTCGGGTAATCCCAGAATCACGGAATGGTCCAAGCCTGTGCCCAGGGATCGTTTTCCACCCCTGGGAGATGCAGCAGGGCCCGTGGATGAGCCCCTGGCAGGGATTTGGGGTGTTCTGCTGCACGGAGGGCAGGCGAGAGCTGCAGCAGGGGCTCCTGGTGAGTTTGGGAGGGGCTGGGAGCCAAATCCCAGCCCGGAGCCCACTCAGCTCTGTGGCTTTGGCCAGGTCACTGAGCTCTGCATCCTTCTCCTGGGCTGGGAGGTGAGGCTAAAAATGGGTACCCAAGGGCCAGTTTGGGGCTGATTCTGCAGGTTCCTGTCATGCCCAGGGCCTTTGCTCAGCCCTCTGTGGGATTCCCGTTGTCCCTCAGCAGGTCCCCGCCTGGACAACGAATGTGATGGGTTTCTTCTGGTTCGTTTTGCTGCATTTGAAATGAAACTCCTCAGCTCTGAGTTGGTAACTGAGGTAGGGAGCTGTCAGGTTCTGTCACAGCAACGATCCCAAAGGACAAAGCCACGGTCTCGGGGTGCCCTGCAGGCACACCTGGGGCTGTTCCAGGAACTCCGGTCTCAGGGTGCCCTGCAGACACACCTGGGGCTGTTCCAGGAGTTTCACAGCGTGGGAACCAACAGGAAGCCACCAAACACTGCTCCAAGTCCCTGTGTCAGTGTAACTAAACCGAGACTGAACCCCATCCCCACCGAACTCTCTCTCCTGCAGGGCAGGTCTGCCTTTCCCCCCTGCACTTCGGGGTGTTCCCTGAGCTCGCTGCAGCGCATTTTCCTTCTGCTGGAGGGTTTCTCACACTCAGGCCATGCTCAGTAACGTGAATAAGAAGCAGAACCCTCGGCACATCTCCATGTTCTCAGCAGAGCTGATAGGGCTGCTCTTATCTCCAGCAGGGCAGGTCCCCTGAGCAGTGTCGAAAAGCCTTTTATCAGATGCAGTGTAGGGAGAGTTCTCTCGGAGATGCAGCTCTGCAGCTTCGGCAGCAAACTGGGGCTTCTGACTGAGCCTCCTCTGGTTTTGTTTAGTGTTGGGGTGAGGGAGCAGCACAAGGTCCTGTTTGTGTGGCTGGCAAGACAGGGCTGCTCCTTGGCCCTCCCAAAACAGCTCCCCGAGCCAGAGGAAAGCCCTGTCAGAAACAGCTTAACGATCTTCTAATATTTCCCTGCAATTAAAGGGCACATCTGTCTCACAGACCCCGTCCTCCTTCGCTGGAGCACAGACATGAACTAAACAGTCTGTCCTGTCGGGCCGGGGGTAACAAAGGGGCCCATTCATAAGGCAGCGCTCGGCCGCTTTGTGTGCGCGAAGTGAGAGGGAGTTTGCGTTTGGAGAATAACCCGGGCGGCAGCGAGCGAGGGACTTCTGCCCTCATAAATCAATCGGCTTTCCCTGCTCATAACCCGGCCTGCCTCCCAGCCCTGCCTGCCGTGGGCAGCATCCACCCCGCACAGACCCAGCCCTGCCCGCCGTGGGCAGCA
>VZTA01028635.1:22818-42749 GCA_013398855.1 Mohoua ochrocephala
AGCCCTGCCTGCGGGGCTCAAGGGAGAACCTGCTGGCTGTGGAAGCTCTCCAGAGGACTGAAAGAATTGGGATCAGTTTGGGTTTTTGGAGGCGTGGAGGGGAAGGGGCTACCCCAGCCCGAGGAGTTTGGGGGTCACCGCAGCGGCCTGAGCTGTGCCTGTCACTGGGGTGGCATTTCCCGCTGTCCCTTCGGTCACAGCCAGGGATGGTCCTGCTGGTCTTGGCAGGAGAACGGGAGCGCTGCAGAGCAAACCGAACCAAACCGAACCAAACCGAACCGAACCGAACAAAACCAAACCAAACCGAACTGAACTGAACTGAACTGAACCAAACCAAACCAAACCAGAGCAGAGCAAACCAAACCAAACTGAACTGAATCGATCCAAACCAAACCGAACCAAATCGAACCGAACCAAACCGAACCAAATCGAACCGAACTGAACCGAACCGAACCAAACCAAACCAAACCAAACCGAACTGAACCAAACCAAACCAAACCAAACCGAACCGAACCAAACCAAACCGAACCAAACCAAAGCAGAGCAAACCAAACCAAACCAAGCCAAACCAAACCAAGCCAACAACCAACCACCCCTCAAAGACCCATTCCTGATTTTAGTGAAAGCGAGGGCTTAAAACCAAAGAAAACCATTTGAGGCGCACCTTGGCATAGTCCCAAACCAAGCCCGTGTTTTGCCCTGAGTGAGAGTCTCAGGCAGTCCCTGCAGGTTTATCCACTGCACTGTTTAACATCGCTTTGGAAATGCCTTGGGAATGGGCTCTCCGGGGTTTTTTTCTCTTTCCTGAGCCCAGCACCTTGGTCACGGGGCTGCGTCGTTGTCTCTTAGTGCTGTCCCCGTACAAACAAATAAAGTTCACACCTCAGCAAGGCTCGTTTCTTCAGCTTTCGAGCGAGCAGGAAATGGCCAGGGAGCGCCCACAAGATGGTCCTGTGGTTTCAGAGCTGCAGTGACGTTTGGAAAACGGGGGCTCATTTACCATCTCGGCAGCAAAGCTGTCTGTTCAGCTCTGGCCAGAGCTCTCTGTGCAACAGTAGGGGTAAAAAGGGTGGCAAGGCCATGGGGTAAGAGATGGACGAGCCTAGAATGTGGTGGGAGAACCTTGTCGTATCCTGAGAAAATTCTGGAGGCTGGGGGAAAATTTTCAACCCTGATGCTGGACAGAAGGTCAAAACAGTTACCCAGAGAATTCCACCTTAAATTAACCAAAGCTTGTTTGGGATATTCTGAGTGTTTCATTGCGGTTTTAACCTTCTCAGTTTCCTTAAAATACTGCCATCGGATTCCAGCTAGAGTGGAGTTTCAAAGGAAAGCTTGAAAAGCTGGAGAAGGCACCAAGCAGGGCGTTCAGCAGCCTGTCAGAGCTCGGCCTTCCCAGGGAGCAGGAGGGCTTGGATCAGTTTGGATCTGAAGAGGTCAGGCTGCACCTCACAGGAATCTCCTGTGCACGTCCCTGGGGCAAACACAGCGAATTCTGTCACAGCCCGTGGGGACAGGGCCAAATTAGGCCTCCCCAGGCTGATGCCTCAGGTTTTAACTTTCATATTTCTCAACCCCTGCCCTGCCTGGTGTGTGACTCTGCAGTTCCTTGTGCCCTGGGAGCTGCTGTTCTCTCCTGCTGCTCACACACAACAAACCTCTGCAGGTTCCCACTCCAAGGACACCGGGCCCCAAATGTGCCAGCTCAAAGCCTCTCATGGGGGGCAAACTCGGGGTGATTCCATCATGAACTGAGGTGATCATTGGAGAATGAACCCTGAGATGCAAATGAACCAAACTTATCAAACTGTGCAGAACCCATGACCCAGGGTCCATCTGGGGTGGAGCCTCTGGACTGCCCAGGGTGAGCCTTTGAAGGCCCTGCAAATAAATCCCTCCTTTTATTCCCTTATTCCTGTCTGGTCTCTGTGTTTCAGGTGGCCCTCAAGGCATCGAAGCCAGCACAGCCAGAGGGAGCTTTGCCTTGGGGGTGATGCGTGACCCAGCCTTCCCTGCAGCCCTTTGTGTGTTTGTGTGCTCTGTGTGAGTGCAGGGGTGATTCCAGCTCCCTCGGGATCTGCCCTGGAAAACTTTCGATGTCCAAGTAGTTGTCACCTGTAGACTTTTAATTATCTTTTTAATACCTTATACAAACACCTAAAGAACCCCCTCCTGATCTGCCTCACGGCTTTGCAGTCACAGGGAAACTGCTTTACAGTGATATTATTAAAGAATATTCTGCTTCTGAGCACTTCTGTCTGTTCCTGCGGACAGCAGCAAAGGGATCAGCTGGGCCCTGGTTCCTTTGGATGCGCAGAAATAATTTCAGAATCTGTTTCATTTTTGGCTCTGTCTGATGCTGTTTGACTGCCCAGGTGCCTCAAAATCAGTAACATTTGGCCTTTTGGTATCCTGGTGACTAAAACTGCACTGGATTCTTATCCTGGGAGGACAATGGAGGCCTCGGAGACACCAAAGGAAAAGTGAATCTTCCTGGGGTACCTGGCACAGCCTGGCCCAGGCAGCTCTGGCAAACCGGAGATGTTTGGGGGGGTCTGGTTTTCCTGTCAGCACCCAGGGAGCTCAGCAGGGCCCCTGTGAGGGCACAGGTTCTCCCTGCTGCGGGAAGGTCCCACGGGGACACCCAAGGGAAGGAGCACGAGTGCCTCGTGGCAGGTCTGAGCATCACCCTCCTCACCAACATCCTCTGAGAGCGAGATCCCAGCAACCCAGCAGTGCCTCCCTGCCTGTTCCTGGGGCTCTGAGGTGATGGTGGTGAGGGAATTTCTCTTCCATGGGGACAACAAAGAGATCCCAAACATTGCTTCAGATGATATTTACAGGGCTTTCAGTAAGAAAATCAGTGTCTCACACAGAACAAAGCTTCGAAAGGACCTGGGGCGCGTTTGGGGACTTGCTGACAAAACACCTGACAGAGGTACTGCAAAACAGGGGGAAAGGGGAAAAGGGGCAAAGCACTTCAAAATTAGAATCCCAGAGGCACAGAATGGTTTGGTTTGGGAGGTCCTTAAAGCTCATCCCATTCCATCCCTGCCATGGGCAGGGACACCTCCCACTATCCCAGGGTGCTCCAAGCCCTGTCCAACCCGGCCTTGGGCACTGCCAGGGATGTGGAGGGGGATGGATTGGAAATCAGAGTCAGCTTCTGGGGCAAAAGCCTCTATTTGTCACATTTTAATTATAAATTAAATGTATAAATGTAGGTCCGGGGGAGCAGAGGCTGTGGAGATCATGGCCAGGTCATTTTACAGATCCTACACTGATGTAATTACAGATGTTTTGCTGTCCCCTCCTCCTTCCACACACCACCCCAGACAGAACACGTTTGGGAATGCCAGGGGGGACCCCAGGGTTAACCAGGGAAACAATTTTTTTGGTGTCATCAAGGAAAAATGTCAGTGGGTGTTGTTGAACGTGTCGAACTATTGCCTGCCTCTCTCTCACACGCTAAAGGTCACCTTTGGGGGCAGATTTCACACGCTTTTCTCGTCTCTGAACAACTTTTCTGTGACACAGTCACAGGAGGCCCAGACACGTCACTCACTGGGGCTCACACGGCACAACTGCAGCAAAATCGGGCTGAGAGCGCAAGAATTTGGGTTCTCAGGGCACTGCCTCAGGTGCTGAGCCACGGTGGGATGTGCAAAACAAGGGGTTTTCTTCAGGGGCATCTTTGAAGGGGAAAAATCTGAATCAGGCAAGCAAATCCATGTTATCCTTCCTTTAAAGCTTTTCAAATGCTGCTCTCTGCCTTCCCTCAGCTCACACAAAACAGTGTGGAGGTGAAGTCTCAGCCAGCCAGGGCAGGGCCAGAACATTCTCCCTCTGTTTCGTTCATCAGGCCCTTTTCTGCCCAGCCTTGCCTGCAATTCCCATTTCCCTCCTTGCCCCTCACCCCGAGCAGCTCCATCGCTCACACCCACTCTGCCTCTGCAGTCACGGGGAAATTGCTCTGCCGTGATCTTCTCAAAGAATATTCTGCCCCTGAGCCTTTCTCTCTGTGCCTGTGGACAGCAGCAAAGGGATCAGCTGGGCCCTGGTCCCTTCCCCAGCGGGGCAGTTTCAGTCCAAGACCTCCTGAAAAATTCCCTTCCCGTTTTCTCCTAGAAACTGAAGGAACAATTCCTAATTTCTGGATTTTCCTAGAGATGGGGTTGACTCTCTGATTGGAACCAGCCACTAGGACAGATCCGAGCTCGATAAGCCTGGACAGTGCAAATCTGGGTTTGTTTTTCACTTTGAGAAGGAGTGTTCAAGACTCAAAGAGCACAGTGCCTTCTTTGGATGTGCCCGAGTTATCCTTAATGGATGAGCTGAAGTTTTTAGCTCAGCTTGGGTAGAAAGCCTCAGCCAAGTATTTATAACCCAGGCTTTCAGTTCGTTCTGTTTAGCAAAAAGGACCTTGACAACACTAATTTAAAAAAAAAAAAGAAAAGTTAGTGGTTTGAATGAAATTGCTGAGTTACAAACTCTGCAGTTGCAGGAGCTTTCAGTCCGGTTCTCTAAAGATTTAATTCATACATGAGGAGCCAGGAGCCTCCCCTCAGTTTGCTTCCTTTCTCCTCGAGATCCTTCTGTGATGAACAAGCAGATGGAAGTGGGACTTTTGCTTCCGTTTTCACTAAAATAACAAATCCACTTGAAACGCAGCAGCCAGTAAATATCGGGCATGGAACAAGCCAGGAGGAGTTTGTGTTTCTGCTCCTCTCCATTCTGGTTTTGATGTGCTCGGTTTCCTTTGACAGTCAGAGTTAAGAATGGGTATGAATTGAGATAACCTGGGGTGGAAATGTGTGTGAATGTGACCAACTGTGGCGTGGAATCCCTGACTGGTTTGAGTTGGGAGACCTTAAAAATCACCCAGTGCCACCCCTGCCGTGGGCAGGGACACCTCCCACCAGCCCAGGTTCCTCCAAACCCCGTCCAGCCTGGCCTGGGACACTTCCAGGGACAGGAAGGGAATATTAAAGTGTAATTAAGCAATGAAATGTAATTAATTTAGGTGGAATTAAGTGTATACAGACATTCAGATCAACTCATCTCAACAGGATGAGAATTTCCCATTTTGCTGCCCTGAATTCTTTCCATAGAGAACATTCCCAGTTCATCCAGGATGAACGCTCGGCTCAGCTCACAAACCCCAGCTCGCCTGATTTCAGGCAGAAAAAGCCATTTGCACTGGAGCCCAGGGCAGGGGACGCGTGTGCGACTGTGTGGATCCAGTCACACCCTCAGCCAGACACAAACCCCGTGCAAGCTGCAGAAAGAACAACAGGAAATGGCCGGGGGTATTTATAGCAGGATTGTGTTTATCCTGAAGTGATGTTCTGCACAGATTATGATGAAGCTTTTCGTGGGAGAGGACACAGCTTGTGTCAGCTGGAGGCTCGCATGCACTTCACCCCGTGTGCTCCTGCCAGACTCCCTCATCCCCCTCAGCCTTTTCCAGCTTTGCTGAGCACCAGGAGCCCCCCCTCACCCCCCTCTCCCAGTGCGAGCACTGGTAACCACTGGGCTGGCCCAAAACTTGGCTTCTGCAGGTTTGTAAACCCCGCCTTGAGAGGGCAGGAGAGACAAACGGCCTCTCACTCATCAGTGTCCTCACACAGGCCCTGCTGCAGCTGCACGAAAGCTCTTCTCACGTTTTGGGTCCTGTTAGCGAAGGAACTGACGGCACAAAATGCCTCTTGTCAGAGCGCAGCTCTCCGGCACAGGCTCCTCCTTTCCTGCAATTCTCTTTGGGGAATCGTTTCCGTGCCCTTCATGCTCAAACGGGGGTGTGGAAACACCTCCCCATTTATCCCTTTCTCGAGGGGAGACATCCAGCAAAAAGTATTGGTTTCCATGGACAGATCATCTCCACGTCCCCAGCCTCGCCTTTGCCATCTCTCTGCGATTTGAACACGCAAAGAGACTTTTCCTAATTCATTCCCATCATCTAAATTTCCCCGAAGAGGCAAAAACACCCCCCCAAATATGGGAGATGAAGTAGATAGTGCAGCAACTCGATATCTCTGTGGGGTGCAGAGCCCTCCGCCCTCCCACACAACCTTTGCAAGCTCACGGCCATCCCTGCAGAGCCGTTTATCTCGGCCACAGATACAGAACGGGGGACGCTAGAACAATGACGATAAAAAAGTGGAACCGGAGCAGCAAAAGAACCTGCTATTACTTCACTGCCAGAGCAGTTTTTCCTTATCTGAATCACATCTCCTGAGGTTTGTTCAACTCATGAGCGCTCAGCTCATTTCTCTGTTTACACCCCACGGTATCTGAAAACCTTGATTAAAAGCAATCAGAAAAATCCATCATATGACACCGAGACCGTTTGCAGCCCGTGACAGTTGTTAGCAAATGTTAACCTTTCCTTTGAGAAAACAGAAGGAAATCCTGCTTTAATTTAGGCTTTCAAACATCATCCCCCTCTATCTCTGCAGTAAATCAGAGCATCTCCACGAGGCCATTGTTTGCAAATATAATAAGTCCCGGGTTCGTGTGTTTAAAAAACAAACAGCGAGAGCAAAGCGTCAGGAAGTGCCGGTGAATGGGAGCCGCGGCTCGGGACGGGCGCATTAATGCCTGCAATTGAGCCGGTGCCCCGTGAATGCCGTGCGAGGCATTGTCGGAGCCGTGAGAGCTTCATTAGGGCTGCAGCGGGCACGGGCAGCTCCCCGGGCTCATTTGCATCCCGTCCTGACAGGTGCTGCTCCAGGTGTCCCATTGTCATCCCGAATTAATCAACACGCTCCGAGCCCCCCGCTCCTTTATCGCGGGGCGAGAGGGGGAGAGCAGAGGCCGAGGGGGCTGCCGGGGGGGGGCGAGCCTCCTCTGAGCTCATCTCCCCAAAAGGATCTCGCTGGGGCTGTGCCAGGCTCGATTTTGGAAGGATGGGCTCGTACCCGTCCGAGAGCTCCGGTCCCTCCCGGAGCGGGGGTGGGTGAGGCAGGGCTAACGCTGGCCCCGGCTCTGCCCCGAGGATTCTTCCTCCAGCCAACAAATTAGAGGGGCTCCAGCCCCCCCCCCAGGTGTGTCCGGTTTGGATCCTACTCAGATCTCCTGTTCAGAGTCATCCTCGTCCGTCCCCGGCTCCACAGGCTCTACCTGACCCTCTCTCACCAGTTCATCACTCACAGACTGAAATTAACCCCCCCGAGCCATCCTGCTGGTGGTTTTTACACTTCTGCTGATGACAGATGCTGGTGAGCCGTAGGAGGATGCACACAGCCGGCCACGAAGGGCTTGGCTTGCCAGCCCCATGCTTTCATTGAGCACAGTCCTAATTGGAGTTGTATTTATGACTGGTTTTTCCAACTTTTTAGGATATCGTTTCCAGCCCTTCTCTGCAATCTTAAGAAACTCAATTCTATTAAATAAAAGTTGATATTCTTATGCAATTAGAGCATAATCCAGGCTTTCCAGATGAAAACCAAACACCACCAGAGCCGGCAGCAGCACCGCCGTGTCACCCAGCATCCCCCTTTCCACCCTTCTGCAGCCCCCATCGGCCCCACGCTGTCCCTTTTCTTGCTTCCCTTCGGTATTCCCTGATTTCCCCGAGCCTCCCCGGCCTCGTGGTGTCCGGATCCCATCGCCTGTGGCTCCCATCACACCGGGTGTTGGAGGTGGGCCCAGCTCAGTGACAGGGGAGCAGTGGCTGCAGAGGCAGCTCCCCCTGCGCTGGCCTCGGTGGCTGCTGTCACCCCCCCCCCCGATGGCTCCCTCCAGCTCCTCACGCCCCTCAGGGCTCTCCTGGTAAGCAGGGAATGCATTCCAGCCTCATCCCAGGGCTGCCCTCTGAGCCTTTGAGCGTGCAGAAGCTTCCCTGAATCTGCGGTATCGCTGTCCATATAAAAACACAAACTCCAGGTCCTTCACGGAGGTAACAACTGAAGCTCCCGCTGTCCATGTGCACAGAATATTCCTGAATTTCCCAATATTCCAGACATTCACCCCACCCTGCCTCACTCCACTGAGGTACAACCGGAGGGAGGAAAGCTGGGCCTCGTGGCACCTTTCTCAGCTCCTGTGCTAACAAACATCCTTGACCTAGGGAGCTAAGGAGCACCTTTCCAAACCCCACCGGTTCATGCCCAGCAGAGCAGGTGAAGGACCTGGTCAGGGGACAGCTCCTCTGTGCTTGAGCTTGCCTGCCTGGCTCACCTTTCTATTTACCCCGGGCATCTTTTTATACAACTTGGGCATCTTTCGATCTACCTTGTGCATCTTTTTATTTACCTTGTGCATCTTTTTATTTGTGACCTGCATCTTTTTATTTGTGACCTGCATCTTTTCATTTAGGATCTGCATCTTTTAATTTATGACCTGCCTCTTTCTGTTTAGCTCGTGCATCTTTTTGTACAACCTGTGCACCTTTTTATCTAACTTCATCACCTTTTCATCTGCCTTCTGCATCTTTTTGTTCAGCCTGTGCCTCCTTTCTCCCCGGGTGATGAAGCACCAGGGTCACTCCTGCACTCAGGGTTTCCACTCCTGCACTGCCCCCGCAGCCAACCAAGGCTCTGAGTTTGCTCAAAAAGCAAAACTCATTTCAGCTGCGTTTTTTTCACTCCTTTGTCCTTTAAGAATCAGCTCGGCACAAATGGCACTCGCTAAATGACTGTCCGGGCAGACACAAAGGTGCAGCAGAGGGGGAAAGGCCCCGTCAGGTGCTGCACAAGAGCCCCGCTTCTATGGAGCATTGAGACACAAGAGCTGTTTCTTGTTATTGCAGCCCCTGGGGGGAATTTGCCTGCTCGTGCCCGGGTGTGATCTGGGAGCAGACCTGCACCTGTCCCAGCAGCCCCAAATCCCACAGTGACAGCGCTGGGGGAGCTGAGGGCAGGGCAAGGGGAGCCTCTGCTGCTCTCAGGGTCTGGTCACAGCATCACCAGAGCTCGGGTGGGCTCTGCTCCCCGGGCACCTCACGCACCCCTCTGCCAGGAGAGCAGCCTGGGGCTGGTGTGGCCGTGGTGCCTCTGACTGTCAGGGCTGGAAAGAGAAGAAGGGTCCCTGGGAGGGGCAGGGCCACCTCCATCCCACAGGACCCCGGACACGCCGTGGGATGCGCTCCCACCCTCCCTGCCCGGGCTGAAGGGCTGGGACTGCCCCGAGGTGTCCCACAGGGCTCCCCTTAGTGCCTGGCTTTGGGTTGCAGGGCTGCAGAGCACAGAGCTGCTTCGTGAGTGTTTCACGAGCACCAGAACACTCCGTGTCCTATAAATAGTTCTTTCCTTTCCTGGTTTCAAAAGCCGCAATTCTTGCATCCAGCTGCTTTGAACTGGATTTCAGAGAGATTTTCTGCTGACATTTCAGGCACCTGCACCTTCTTTATCCAGGGCTTATGAAACTCTTTGTGGAGATTTGTCGCTCCTCAGCTCTACCTCAGAAGAGCATTTCCCATTATTATTTTACAGTGAGGAAAATCAAGGCACAGAAACCTTTAATGATTTGCTCCGGGTTTCTGGGTGAGGAGGAGGAATAAAGCCAAGGAGACTCCACTTGCAGGGTTTGATTCTACACCAAGTTGAGAGTTTTTAAAGAGGGCCGTGTGAGCTGATTGTTATCTGCTGAGCAGAGCAGATACCAGCTGAGAGATCTCTCCTCGTTATCTTCTCACTAAATAATAGATTTCTGATTAACATCTCATGTGCTAAGAAAACTTTGTCGCAGATAATGTCAGGTTTCTGAGCATGTTCTCTTCTAGAAGCATCCTTATCTCCATAACTCTTTAACTAAGTCACAACAGAGGGTGAAAATCCAAGGGCACAATTCCTGGGGAAATTCCCACCCCCCAGCTGAGGATGAGCAACCCTCAAGGTGCCCCTGGGCAAATCCACCCCGGGGGATGGCTCCTGTTCCCAACAGCTCAAGGAATGGGCAGGCAGGGGATGAAAAGGAATGACCAGGCCCGAGAGCTCATTGGCTTCTCCAGGCTGCACAAAAAGCCACTGGCAGAGCCAGGAATGAACATCGAGTGTCCTGGATCACAAATTCGTGTTTCGAGACCTTGGCACGGGGTGTCCAGAGCAGCTGTGGCTGCCCCATCCCTGGCAGTGTCCAAGGCCAGGCTTGGAGCACTCTGGTCTGGTGGAAGGTGGCCCTGCCCACGGCAGGGGGTGGAACAAGGTGATTTTTAAGGTCCCCCCCAACCCACCCCATGCAGGGGTTCTGTGAGAAACGAAATCAGCATTGCCTGAGGCTGAGCCATTTTTCAGCTGCTCGCTTTGCTCCAGCACTTCACCGAGCTGTTGGCACAGGGTGAGGGCACAACCACCCTCCTTCAGTCCCCTGGAGCCGGTGACGCCCCAGAGCCCTTTGTTCGCCCAGGGAATTGCCCATCCATGAGCCCTGAGTGCACAAACCCTGCAGTGCCCACAGCACCCCGACCGGACCCTGCTGCAGGGTACCCCAAACGCCTGGGCAGGGTGAGAGGAGCTTGGGGAGCCCACGAGGCGCTGCTGGAAACGTGAGGGGACCGCAGAGTGGTTCTCGTGTGGCTGTGAGAGCAGCACACACCTCGTGGAGGCTCAGCTCAACCAGAACGGAGCCCTGGGGACCTGCAAACAGCTGAGGTCATGACCTGGGCGAGGAGAGGCCTCGGTGGCACTCGGGAGGATGGTCTGTCAGGGCTTGGAGGGGCCTCTCTCCACCCCAGCTCCCTCTCTGCTCCTCTGCTCCCCCGGCCTGCGGCGTTCCCGTTTCCCCTCTCTGCTGGAGCTCCTGCGCCTTCCACGCCCCACATTTCCCAAGGGTTTGCCCTTGGGAACTCCTCCAGCCTGGCACTGAGCTGTGCGGGGTGAGCACAGGGCCGCTCGCAAGGTGGGGTTTCTGTGGCTTAGGGTTATGTTAATTCACCAATTCTTCTGTATTTTCGGAAGCCTGCAGCTGTTAGTTTTGAAACGACAGAACCTCGCGCTGCAAAAGGGCAAGAAATGGATGGGAGAGAGAATCAGAGCAGGGTCCTGAGCCCGCGCTGGCTTCTGGGTTTCAGACCCCTCGAGTCTGGCTTATGCAAGAAGCCATCTGGCGTTTAGGCCCTGCTGGAACGCTGGCTGGGCTCTGCATGCGGACCCATGGAGCAGTTCCACACGGATTCTGCTGCCCCCTCCTCCTCCAGGGCGCTCGCTGCAAACCCCTGGCAAACCCGTGGGGCTGCACACCCTGCCTCCTCCTCTGGAATGGCCTTTGGTCGGTGGGAAAACATTCCTGGGCTCTCCAAAGCCACGGTGCCAAGGTGTGCAAGACCCCGAAGGTTGGGGCCTGTGCCCGTCTCTCGGGACGGGCTGTGGGACGTTAATGAAGGACAGCGATGGGAGCAGCCACTGATCTCTCTGTCCGTGTCACGGGCCTGCACTGAGACCTCTGCTGCTCCTGAACAGAGCCAAAGTCACTCCCAGCTCGGGACAGCATCGCTGCAACCCGAGCAGAGCCGGCAGGGAGGGGACGGAGGATTTGCAGAGTGCCGCGGAGGAGAAGCTGAGGTGCAGGGAGGTGACGTGCCCGAGACCCCACAGGGGCACAACAAGTGACTGAGCCAGGCTGGGCGCTGCCGACACGAGGACTGGAGTCAATTGGCAGCAGAGACTTTTCTGATCTGCCAGAAGTGAAAAGAACCAAAGCACCCCAACCCCAGGATTGCATCGGGAGGGTCCTTCCAGCCACGCCCTGGGAACAGCGTGAGCCACTCAGGGATGCTGAGAAAAGGCAAATTCAGACAGGATCAGGTGCAGCTGAGGGCTAAGGAATAACCAGGAGAAGGAAGCTAGGAAGGGACCATCAGGGTTTTGTTTATCCCAACAAAACCAAGAGGGAGGTATGGCAGTGGTCTGGAAATGCGCTGGGAACAGCAGCCCAGGGAAGGGAAAGCGCTGGCATGAGAAAGGCATGAATCAGTCATGAGCAAATGCCAGCCCCCAGCCAGAAGAAAGTGCTCAAACCTCAGAAGGAAGAAGTTACAGAAGTCCTGTTCAGCGGGGAGCAGTGAGGGTGGAAAGAAAATCCATCCCTCACAGAAACCTCGGAGATTTTGGGAAAGGAATGACAGCACATGGCCCTGTCTGACAGCAGAGCGGAGCCCAGGAACTGCTCCCACTCTGGAGTTCAAATTAAGTGCCTTAACTTTTCTTCACTGCTCAGGAATTTCGAGGAAGACTCTCCTGTTACACACAGCAGAGACCGCGCCGCTCTCCAGGCCCCGCTGCAGCACAAATAATTCCTCACCCTAACGACCAGCCCTAATTACATCCTTCCTGCAGCACGGATGACACAGGAGAACACCAAAACTGAGGAGCAGGGAGCAAACTGGGAGTTTATTGCGTCCATCCCTGACCAGCCTGCGTCCTGTGAGGATGAGAGCACGTCTGTTCTCGGGTGCCGCGGTGCAAATCCAGGGGATTTATCGCAAGCGAGCTTGAACTCCAGGGCATTGCTTTCCCTTTCTGAGGGGATGAACTCTGTCCCCGTGGTAAAATGGTTGCCTGCTGCTCTGGGGGTGCTGTGGAGGGAAAGGATCCCTGCAGCTGTGAAGTTTGGGGTGCCCTGTGGACACCAGCAAAGGGGAGAGGGGCAACTTTAACGCCGAGAGACAGAAAATGTTGTCCCTGGCAGGAATGAGTTTGGGTCTGGAGTTAGAAGTGGATTCACACTTTTCCTGCCGAGAAAAGGATCCAATCTGCACACTGAGCAGGGTTTTTACACTGCCTGCCATGCTCTGCTCCCACGCCAGAGGATCTCATTGCCCAGGGCAGCACCGAGCAGAGGCCGCGGCAAAGCCCTGTCCTGCCTCTTCTCCGTCCAATTCCCAGCTGGATAAGGACATCTTTCATTCCCTGCCCCTGCTCCTGCTGCCCCTTGTGCAGCCCAGACTGCAGGACGTGTCCTGGGAGGCTGGAGGAGGACGAGCAGGGTGGGAGCTGGAGCTGGAGCTGGGCCCGAGCCATCGCGTTTCTCCCTTTGGCTCCGGAGACATCCCGGATTTCCAGCCCAATCCGAGTGTCCCGGGGGATTCACCCCCGCTGGGGTACAGCGTGACACACACACAGAACCTGCACACACGCTCGTCTGGCAGCATTCAGGGGAAATGTGTGCAACTCAAAACTCCCCAGACCCTGATCAGACGCTCTGTGCTCTTTGTCCCTCGCCTGGGCTCGTTCCTTCCCCTGTCACCGGAGCTGTTAAAGACAATTTTGGTAACATTTGCAGGAGTTCTGGCCTAACAAATCACTGCAGCGAGTGCTTGTCTTAAAGCCTGGTTGGTTCTAACAAAGTCAGAGGGATGAGTTTAGAAATATCAGCAAAACATAAATATTTGTGCTGTGGAAAGATATACATGGGCATATTAGATCTAATTAAGGAAGGCTGTTACGGCTCGTGTCATGTGAATTCTGCTTTGGGTTGGGAGCGTCATCAGCAGAAGAATTGTCCCTGCTGCAGCAAAGTGGCCCTGAAGGACCTCTGGCTGCCCAGACGGGTCTGGATCCTCAGCGGCCTCAGAGACACCCCCAGCAGCTGCTCCAAACAGCTCTCGGGCTTTTGGGATCAGTGCTGAAGGGATCTGCCCCCTCTTCAGCCCCTCCTGTACCAATCATTTCTGCCTCTGGTGATTTTTCAGTGGCAGAGCCATGGGAGGTGTTTAAAATCCGCCACTCCCCGGGGCAGTTCCGGCGCCACGATCTCGCGAGCAGAATCTCTGCCTCTCTTGCTGAGTGACCAGGTGCTTCCTGCATTTCACCTCCCGGCTGCTTTTCCTTTTCCCCTTCGCCTGCTTGGATTTGGGGCTCTGGTTCCATCTACACGCCGGGGTTCTCCTTGATGGGAGCCTCTGGGGACAGCTGCCACAATGCGGGGAATTAATCAGGGAGCCACGGCTGCTGGTTCCAATCAGGAGTCAGTCCGAAAGGCTGAGCTGCAGCACGGCCCTCGTGGGCAAACCCTCGGAATTCAATAGGGATTAAATCGATGGAGTTTTTATGGAAATTGAATTATAACGTATAGAAATCGTTCCATAAACAAAACACAGCAGAAAAGGCGAAACTTCCTTGATTTTCCCCAGGATTTCACAGCAGGGATTTGATTTTCCGATGCCTTTTGCTGCACAATCCAAAGAGATTTGCTTAAAAATGACATTTTTGACTGTAAAGGTGCATGAGGACACCTCAAAGCCTGGAACAGGAACCTGCAGAAGGGCAGTTCTGCAGGGAGGCAACGATGTTAATGCTTTTCCTGGGTTAAACTACCGCAGCTCCTGCTGCTTCCTTAGTCCTGGCCGAGCGGGATCCCCTGGAAACTCTGCCCGCTCGTCCCTGGATGCGGCGCAGGAATCCTCTGCTGCCTCAGCCTGGTGTGACCCGTGCCTTGCTCTGGCCACCCTCCCACACCACAGACACACGTTCACGTCCAGGGAACAGCCAAGTCCGGGCTCTCCCGTCCTGTTCCATGTTCTGCCATTCCTGAGTGCTGATGGTTTGGATTTCAGCTGCTCTGGGCAGGCTGAGCTGGCAAATTCCCCTTTGCCCCCACACTCGGGTGGCCAAGGGGCTGCGGGGCCCAATTTCCCTTCTCCTTCCTAACCCTGCTGAGCTCTGGGGTGTGGATGAACGG
Organism: Mohoua ochrocephala; assembly: GCA_013398855.1. Lineage (NCBI taxonomy): Eukaryota > Metazoa > Chordata > Aves > Passeriformes > Acanthizidae > Mohoua > Mohoua ochrocephala. The sequence goes on from VZTA01028635.1 coordinate 37,438, forward strand.
ATGAAATCGAAGCATGAGCTCCTCACGCTGATTTCGGTGGGAGTTTGCAGATCTCCAGTGCCTGTTCCTCAGAATCAGGCCCAGCTTTGCTCTGAGCCCTGCGCTGACATCAGCTCCACGCTTTTCCAGAGGATTCTGGTTGTGTTTGAGGGATTTTTATAGGCAGCTACTCAGTCCTGCTCTGAGCTCGCGTTCCTCTCTCTGACAGGATAACAGGGGATCCTTGTCACTCGAGTGAACAAGAACTTGGGATTTTTCTGAGGAAAAAGCCTCGGCTCTGAGCCGTGGGGGTTATAAAGGGATGGAGCATCTCAGCAGAGCAGCTGGGGAAAAAGGGCTTTCCCAAGGAAAAGGATCCTCACTGCAGGGCAGAACCTGGATTTCGCACCCACAGGCAGTTTCTTGGATGGCAGGACTGAGGGAGAGCTGCAGCCCCTCGCAGCCGAGGGGAAAGCAGTGCAAGAGGAGGGTGACTGCCCTTCTGGTGGCTTGAAAAGAACCCAAATTGAGATACAACACCCGGGGCCGCTGGTGCCAGGGCGGCGGCCGTGCCTGTGTGCCGTGTTTGGGGAGCGTTCCCACCAGGGGCCCACACCTTCCAGGACACAAACCCCCAGGTTCAGCTCCCAAAGCTCAGCCCACACCTTCCAGGACACAAACCCCCAGGTTCAGCTCCCAAAGCTCACAGCACCGGCCTGAGCAAATCACCGAGACCCCAACACCCGACCTCTGCTCCAGAGGGACATCAAACATCCCATCCCTCCGGTGACACACGGAGCCTTTGGGTGCCGAGTTTCCCTTTCTGCCTCACTACATTTCAGCCACCAAAAGCTGCCAGCGGTTTCCTTCCCGCAGCACCGAGCTCCTGCCCCTCTGCGGCTGGCAGATACCAAGAGAACTCCAGGCAGAGAAAATAACGAGGCAAAGGTTGGATGGGGAGAGCGTGTGGAGTCCCCGGGAGATTGGGAACAGGAGCGGCGGAGGAGTTACAGTTTCCTTTGTTCTGTTGAAAGGAAAAAGGAAACACATCAGGAAACCAGACTGTGGAGCACAGGAAGTCTCACTCCGGGCTGATAAAAAGGAACTGATGTGGGGTTGGTTCAGATGCAGTTATAAGTCAATCAAGCTTGGAACAACAAGAAGAGATACTCAGAAGAAACCAGAGAGCCGAATTCTGCATTCAGCAGTAAAAGGAGTATTTTAACCTCTCCTAATCTTTCCCTTATCTTACTTTTTGAAGAGAAGCTGCTATAAAAAGCCATTCAAACAAGCATTTTCTCATCTTACAGAAGTCGGTTTCCTGAACTCACCACACCTTCCCCTGACCCCACCATACCTTACTCCAGTTTCTTTCTTTCACTCATCAACCAACTTAAAAAACTGTATTCTTGCTGATTTATCTCTTCCCCTGAGATCAAAACCAGCAGCATTAAGGAGGGCAGGGTTTTTGCTGAATGAGGAATCAGCAGATGAGTAATGAGAGGCTCTGCTGCCCGCCGGGTTATTTTTCACTGCCTCTGGATGACTGACAAGGATGGTAACGCTCGGTTCCTGGGTGTGCAGCTTTGGCAGGCCAGGCTTAAGACTTTCTAATTTATTTTAATTGTTTCTGACTCCTTCACAGCCCTGGTGGAGTCTTGGGTTGTTCTATGCTGGAAGAACAAGGTAAATGCAAATAAAGCAGCAAGCTTCTCCATGACATTTCCTCTCCTGAGCTGGATTTTGGTGAAAAGTCAGGAAAAGGAAGAGTGTTGGGCACACAGGAAGGGCCGTTTTCTGTGCAGCATCCTGAAGAGAAGCAGTGGCTGGGGTTCTGCACACCCCCTGCGTGATCGAACCTTCCTCCCCCATTTCCCCCGCTCCTCCTCGGGGTGTTATTCCCAAATGTTGCCTTTGGAGAAGCCAGAGGTTTGTCAGAAGAGCCTCCAGCACCCACCGCTGCCCGTCCCTCCGGTTTGGGGCTCTGAAGGAAAAGCTCCTGGGGGAGGAGGAGGGGCAGGAGGGAGGCACCGTTTGCGGTGAGTTCGGCACCAGAGCCAGGTTTCCAGGTGGGCGTTGCTGGTGGGGAGATACACATCAGTAATCGTGCGGCCTGGTGATGAGAGGAAGGAAGAAAACAAGCAGCAAACGCAGCAACATCTCGAGGGCTTTGATACCTGGGGCTCGGCAGAGCAGATCGGGCCCTGTCCTGTCACACACGGCGCTGTCCATACCATTTTTAGGGTGATGAGGGCACCCGAGGCCTGGCTCCACCTCAGACAAACGATTCCCAGCGGAGGCAGAACTCCACATTTGGGATGTGGTGATGTTTGAGTCTGTATTTCCCACCCAGCCATAAAGGTTTCAGCCTTGTCTGGAAGCGTCTGTGGGCTCAGAAAGCGTCCCTGGGCCTCGCCCGGGGCTGTGTGACAGGTCCTGGGTCACCGAGGGGCCCTCGCCCAGGGCTGTGTGACAGGTCCTGGGTCACCGAGGGGCCCTGGGCGAGGGCGGTGTGGGAGGTCCTGGGTCACCGAGGGGCTTCGTGTGCTCGGGGCACGGGTGTGCAGGTGGTCACCAGAGCACAGGGGAGGAGCAGGGCAGGGAAACAGACCTGCAGTCCAATCCAGGGCAGAGATCTGAAGAGAATTTCACATTTCTGGTGGAAACTGGCTTCCAACCAAGCTGTGGAACTAAACCTGACACGTTGGACCTGCTTTTTCTAGGTGCACATCCGGGCACACCAGGCTTCTGCAGCTTTAGGGCTTCAGCAATGCCACAAATACCTGAAACCCTGAAGTTAAGGCTGCCTTGGCTCCTCTGCCTCTCCTGCAGGTGCACGTTTGCGCTGAGGTGGGACACGGGGTCTCTCTGGAAGTGCTCAGGTGAGCTCAGGCACAAGGAGAGGTTTTTGTCTGTCAAGGGCAGCTGATGAGGGGCTGTAAAGGAACCCCAGACACTGATGGGCTGTGGGGAAAAAAGGGCTGGGAGATGTTCTGCGCTGAGGCTGAACATTGATGTGTTCTAGACCTGACCCCTCGGAGCAGCTGGGAGCTGAACTCACGAGGAAAAACCTCCTGTGAGTCCAGGAAGGAGAGGCCTGAAGGAAATAAACTCTGCTTCCTGCAAACCTTGCTCAGGGTGCCCTTCCCCCAGCCTATCTCACCTCTCGCAGTGTCACCCAAGAGCTCGCTCCGAGGTGCAGCCTCCCCCGCGCTGCTCCTGACGGTGACACCGCAAGGAGCAGCATCCTGAGCCCCACGGAGCTCCCCGGGGAAGGGATCCCGTGGTCAGGGACAGCAGCTGTTCCTTCCCCCATCCCACGGAAGGAATAGCCCAGAACCGAAATCAATAACTGAAATAAAGGCGTGAAATCCTCAGGGCACGCGTTGCTACTCCTTCGAGTGACCACATCCTGTGAAGGTAAAGCAGCTACGCCAGGCTCTCAGCACCTCCCTAAAGCCTCGGAGCCAAGCCCCAGGGACTTCAGATCCAAGCAGTTGCGCTGTTTTGTTGGGTGAAGGTTTCCTTCGGAGCCATCATCCCGTTTGGAGCAGGAGGAAACGCTCGGGAAGGGCTTTCCCGGTGTTTGCTGGCGAGTGGGAGCCGGCACCGAGCGCTCCGAGCCAGCAGCACCCAGCAGGACGCCGGGGCTGGAAGCTCATGCCGAGGCAGATGTCCCTTTGCATGTGGATCTCGAAGGGAAAACGAAGCAGCAGCATCAAAAAATCCCCACCAGAAAACCTTCCCGAGTGGGTTTTGCTGTTCTGCGTTGGAAAGGTGTTTTGCAATAGAAATGTCTTTGAGCAGGGATGAGGGCAGGAGGGAATGTCGGAGGGAATATCGCTGCTCGTGCCCTGGGAGTTCCACGTGGGCTCGTTCCAAGTTGCTTTTGAGGGACACCAACACGGAAAGTTGTTGTCCCTCGAGCCTTTGTGATTTATTGAATATTTCTCCAGTGTGGAGATGAGGAGCCCTGCCCCAGGAGTCAATGCCCTGCAGCCAGGAAAGGCCATCCCTCAGGGGCCACAGCCGGGGCCATTCAAAAGAGCCAAACACACACTAAAATTGCTGAAAAAGGAAACATTTTCTTAGTCTGAGATCCCGATGGCCAAGCTCGAGAGGAGAGCGAACGCCTCCAGCTCCCAAACGACAGCGACTGCTCCAAAAGCCGGCCCCACCCTTTGCTATGGCAACGCCAACACACGAACCCTCCACTCAGGGACGCGGCTCTCCCCCGCTGGAACAACGCAAATTCCTCACCGAAGGGCTCTCTGATGGCCAGAGCATCGGGATGAGTTTGTTTTCACGGGATGAAGGCGACTGCTGCCCGAAATGTGCTTTTCCACGCACGGGCAGGCTCTGGCAGGTGTATTTACTTCAATTGTTCCCCACGCACGAAGTGGAACTGAAACAATTGAAGCAGTTTGAAACCACACCGTTTGTTGCTGCGAGGGAGGCTGGGCACGAGCGTCTCGCTGCTGCCGAGATGTGCCCTCCTCTGATTTACCGGGAGGCAATAAAAACCGAGTCCCCCCCAAACACAACGCGAGTCAATCGAAGTGGGGCGTTAGCCCGAAGGAGGTGGGATTTGGGTGTCTGGAGGCGCAATAGAAATGTTGGTGACTCTTTAAAATTAGTGCAAACATGAGAGTCAGGGGTTTCACCGGCTCCCATCACCATCTGCCAGTGCAGAACATGAGCAGAATGTGGAAATAACTCCTGTTCCCTGCGCTTCTTCCTCCCCAGGGCTCTTTGAGCATTGCCCCAGGGGGCACGTTCCAAGCCAGCCAGTCCCACTCATGCCAGGTATTGGACAGATTATGCAGAGAACGCAGCAAAAGTTGCCACCAACCTGCTCAGCAGGTGATCTGGTTCTGTTCGAGGTAAATAATCCTTTGTGAACAAATAAAAACCTGTTCTAGGCCTGGTGCGCTGTCACACGTGGTGCCAATCAGGGCACGGTGGGGAATGGTGGCTGAAAGTCCTGAGCTGATCCTGTGTTTTGTGTTTAATATCCACGGAATTCCCTGTCTGGCTTGAAAGCCTGAGGACAACTCAATTCTCACTTGCACACCGTGCCCACCAGGGATTCATTCCCACAAGGGATCCATTCCCACCAGGGATCCATTCCCACAAGGGATCCATTCCCACCAGGGATCCGTGCCCACATGGGATCCATTCCCACAAGGGATCTGTGCCCACCAGAGATCCATTCCCACCAGAGATCCATTCCCACAAGGGATCCATTCCCACAAGGGATCCATTCCCACAAGGGATCCGTGCCCACCAGGGTTCCGTGCCCACCAGGGATCCATGCCCACAAGGGATCCGTA
>VZTA01028635.1:44076-60370 GCA_013398855.1 Mohoua ochrocephala
TGCTCGGGGGATGGTGCAGGGGGCTCCTGGCCCGTGCAGAAAAGCAGGTCCATGTGTGCTCCGCAGCGAAGGCACAGATGGGGGATTTCTGCACTTTCACTGCACAATATTTAGGGCTCTGCAAATCAAAGAAGGTTGTGGTGCATTAAATGTATCCTGAATGGGGCCCAGGTTACTTTTGCTACAGATCTGAGGAGGTGGAGGGGAAAACTTGTCTTATTCCAGCCATACCTCCCAAACATCGTGCTTTCAACGCTCCTGCTTTCTCCCTTCCTTTCTGACATCCACCCTTTCACTCCCTCTTGCCATTTTCTCTTCCTGCCCATCTCCTCCTTCCCTCCCCCTTCTCTCGAGACCCTTCCAAACCGTGCACTTGTCACAAGCTGCAATCTAAGGGAGACAGTTTCAGTTCCTGCCCGTTTGCAGCTTTGTTCTACCCAGGTCAGCAAAATAAAAAAAAAAAGAAGAAAAAAAAAAGGCAAAAAAGAAAAAAAAAAAAAAAACAATTTTAAGACGAGCTCGACACCCCACCCAGCCAGGCGATAGGCATCTTTCGAAATCCTCCCACCCAAACACACCCACAGCGTCTCTCGCTTCAAGGCTCATCTGTTTGNGTGCCCACCAGGGTTCCGTGCCCACCAGGGATCCATGCCCACAAGGAATCCGTGCCCACACGGGATCCGTGCCCACAGGGATCATCCCAACCATGTTTGTTCTCTGTTTCCCCAGAGTGGCTCTGAGCCCTTGGGACAGCTCAAGGCTCCGGTGGATTTATCCCTTTCCATGCAGCTGGGCAAGTGTGCAGGTAAATTACTGCAGGGAGGTAAAACCAGCAGCCAGAGAGTCATCGAAACCCTTTCTGATAAAAAGATGAAGAGAAAAGTACAAGCCAAGTATTGGAGAAAGGGAGAGATTTGCAAGGCAGGCTGGACCCAACCCCCTGGGTCTGCAGGTCTGCAGTTAAAGGCTTCAGCTCAATTAAAACAATTAGCCTGTGGAATAGTTTTGCATAGGCTTAAAAAAACAGTCACTTGTCAAATCTAAATTGCTCGAGAAGAAAATCATCTGGAGTGCACAGCCCTGTCCCAAGTCTGGCACTTGTCCTCTCCCAGGACAGGAATATTTCTGAGTTTGGGGTGGGCAGCGCCTTCCCCCACTCCGGAACTCAGATTTCATCTGGGCCCGCCCCGTGTTCTTGCTGCAGATGATGAAAGAACCTTTCCCTGTGTTTCTCTTGCTCCCCAGTCACTGATGTGCATCTTTCTGCCACGTTTTTCCCAACACGAGCACGGAGCCCTGAGACAAACCAGTGCCCACACGGCAGAGCAGAGCTGAGGACGCGGCTGCCCTTAAATTGTTTTGCTCTGGAGGCGCCCAGGTTTGCTTTGCCGTGCCCTCGGAGCCAGACCCACCCTGCAGCGCAGGTTAAATATAGAGCTCAGCACGCTGAAAACATCTCAAGCCACATCCTCTCGTGCTGCCCTTCACCTGCGAGAAGCCGGGCAAGGGGGTCTCGCCCTTCCCCGCAGCACAGCTCTGGGCGCGGGGGGCTGGCGCTCCTCGGGACCCGCTGCTTTGCAGGGAAACCTGCAGGAAATCTCAGCTCATCCTTCGGGCAGGGCAGGAGCTCTGATCTCACTGCAGGGCACGCAAGGAGGGAGCGTTGTCAGAGGGGACAAACACGAGGTGGGGACCTGCAGAGTGCCGCTGGTCCTGGAATGGCTCAGGAGGAGACCCTGCCTCCGGATCCTGTCTCTCCCAGCCCCATCAGTGCCACGATTCCCGCACCAGCAGGGCAGAGGGGCTGCTGCAGAGCAGCCCGAGGGCAGGCCCAGGCCCGGGGCAGTGACCTGGGATGTGGCCGAGTTCCTCCTTTGGCCACAGCCTCCAACGTGACCGAGCCGAGCTCGCAGTGTCGCAGTTCCTCATCCCCAAACCGCAGCCTGGGGGGAGCGGCTCAGCGCAGCGGGAGAGAGGAGCAGCTCCAGGGGCTCCGGGAGTTTGGGGAGAGCTGGGAAGGGCCCGGCTCTGCTCGGGGGATGGTGCAGGGGGCTCCTGGCCCGTGCAGAAAAGCAGGTCCATGTGTGCTCCGCAGCGAAGGCACAGATGGGGGATTTCTGCACTTTCACTGCACAATATTTAGGGCTCCGCAAATCAAAGAAGGTTGTGGTGCATTAAATGTATCCTGAATGGGGCCCAGGTTACTTTTGCTACAGATCTGAGGAGGTGGAGGGGAAAACTTGTCTTATTCCAGCCATACCTCCCAAACATCGTGCTTTCAACGCTCCTGCTTTCTCCCTTCCTTTCTGACATCCACCCTTTCACTCCCTCTTGCCATTTTCTCTTCCTGCCCATCTCCTCCTTCCCTCCCCCTTCTCTCGAGACCCTTCCAAACCGTGCACTTGTCACAAGCTGCAATCTAAGGGAGACAGTTTCAGTTCCTGCCCGTTTGCAGCTTTGTTCTACCCAGGTCAGCAAAATAAAAAAAAAAAGAAGAAAAAAAAAAGGNACCCACAGCGTCTCTCGCTTCAAGGCTCATCTGTTTGAGCGGCTTCTGTTCCGCGGCGCTCCCTCCAGAAGAGCCCGTCAGAATCACACCGGGGTCCCCCAAAGCCTTCCCTGTGCTGCCCGGGCTTGGAGAAGCCCCTCAGGGAGCTTGGGAAGGCTTGGTTTGCCTTTCCAGGGAGCGAAGGAGCGGCCGGTTGGCCGGGGGACAGGAGGGGGAACTGCTGTCCCGGCCCCAGCAGCGTCCCCGGTTGCTCAAGGCCACCAGAGGCTGGTTATGTCGGTGGTTTATTTGCCACACTCTGCTTCCCTTTCTCCCAAGCCGGGCTGATGTTTCTCCTCCAACCCGGGGCTTTTTCCCCGCCAAAAAAAAAACCCGAAAAAGCGGCCGCAGGAAACGCACGGGCGACCACCAGAGCCAGGGCCGGGCGAGGGACCAGGGCCAGGGGCACACGCACAGCTGGGGCAGCGCCGAGCCGCGCCGGGGACAGGAGCTGTCACTGCCCTCCGGCACCGGGGGACAGGAGCTGTCCCCTCCCCGGCCCCTGGCCCAGGGCTGCGAGCCGGCTGCGAGCCCCCGAGCACCGGGGAGGCGACGGGAGAGCCCCGAGACGCGGCGGCGGCGGCGGCGAAAGAGGAGGAGAAGAAGGAGAAGGAGGAGGAGGAGGAGGAGGAGGAGGAGGAGAGAGCCCGGCCGGAGCCGGCCCCCAGCCCCGCGCCCCTTCCCAGAGCCCCCCAGCCAGAGGGGACCCCCAGCCCCTCCTGCCCCCTTACCTTAATAGTGCCGTCCATCGGGAATAACTTCCAGCCGGGACCAGCAATATTCCACACATTGACCCGGTTTAGCCTGCGACTGACGCCTCCTGAAGTTTTTTATCCTTCTCTCTCTTTTCGCTCTCCTCGCTGCCCTTCCAGCGGTTTCGTCGCTCTCTCCGTACCCCCTCTCCCCCTCTCTCCCTCCCTCCCTCCCTCTCTCTCGGTCTCTCTCTTTTTTTAACTTTGGTTGTTGCAGCAGAGCGAAAAAGAGACAGTTAACCGGATGAAACGTTTTTTTCTGCTAATTTTGGGAAGTGAAGTCACTCGAGGAGGAAACCTTCGTCTCTACGCTGGTCCTGCCTTCTCGATGAAAATATATATATTTTACATACAGGATATTTGCTCCATTTAGATAAGAAGGGGCAGAACAATGGCCACCTCTGTCACAGCCCTTGTCGGTCGCTGGGACAGCCCGGCAGGCGCAGACCTCGCCTCGCACCCCAGCCCGCGTTAGCCCGCCTGTGTCATCCCCCGGTTTAGTTTAACGTGGGGTTTTGCCATCTTTTTTTTTTCTTCTTCTTTTTTTTTTTTCTTTTGGCCGGAGCGGCTTCAGCCTGACTCACTGAATTTCCGTCTCTTCCCACAGATTTTTTTATTAATGCGTTTTCCAGTCACCGGGAAAAATTAAGGGGAGAAAACCGTAAATGCAACTCGGTGACGGCAGGCGGAGGGAGAAAAGAAAAAAAAGTCTGGCGATTAAAACGTATTTCGAGCGTATTCGGAGCCCTCTCCTTCACGCCTCCCGGCACGGAGGGTGCCAGGAGCGAGCGGTGAGTGCAATAAGGCAGGACAGACAGACGGGCCCAGGATTAAACACAGCCTGCGGGTGGGGCTGGGGCGAGCCGAGGCTCTCGGCCGCTTTCGCCCCTTCCCCTCATTCCCACTCGTCCCGCCGGGTGGGATGTGGGGCTCGGAAGGGAAAACACTGCGCTCGATGGTTTTCCATCGTTTCTTTCAGGTGCCGGGAGTCCTTTCCCAGCCTCCTCTCACAGGGCGAGCCCCTCGCCCAGATGTGAAACCCCTCTCGGAGCGGGGGGGGACGCCCCCCACTTGACAAAAATGTCAAAACCTCGCAATAATCGTCAAAACCGCCGAATTTACCGCTCCTGACGGGCACGGCAAACAAAACCCCCTCAGCCAGCAGCCTTCAAACCTCACTTGGGACCTGGCGGGCAATTCTGCCTCTCATTCAAACGGGAGCGAGCAGCGGAGGAGAAAACGCGCGTTTTCCTTTTTCCGGGAAAAGCCGAAGCCTTGCAAAGGAGCCGGGCAGAGCAGACAATGCCCGCCTGTCCCGCTCCCCCCGCCCTTGCCAAAATAACCAGCGGAACACAGCCGGGGCGTCCCTCCTGCCCCGCTTCCACAAACCGGGGGGCAGAGCAGAGGGGGGAAAAGGAGGGCGAAGCCGCGAAAGAAAAGTGCCCAGGCAGGAGCACATCCTGGGGAGCATTACCTTGTCCAGTGCCGCTCGTGTCCAGGCTTTTTGTTTCCCCCCGTCTTTAGTCCAGCCACGGGGAGGGGGGCGAGGGGAAGCGAAAAGATCTCCAAAGTTATCCTGGCCCTTCCAGAAGGGAAACGCGATAATGCCACCGGTGTTTCTGGCCGGCCGCGGCAGAGATGCCTTATTAATACTTTATTTCTCCAAGCCCGGAGCTGGCAGGAGAGAGCCGCAGATCCCCCTTGCCCCTCCCTCCNCCCCCCCCCCCCCCCTCCTCTGAAATTAGCCTCATCAATTCAGCCACAATTTTGCAGTTCGGATGCAGACGCGGGGCTGAACGTGACCAGACCTGGAGGTTTTTGGCTCGCTGCTCGCCAGCGATTGAGGCCGCCCGCAGCCGGGAGGTGAAGGGGGAGCGCAGGGACAGCGCGGCCCCCGCACCCCCGGCCTCCCCCGTCTGCCCCGCAGTCCTGGGGTCTGCGCCGGGGTCCCCCGAGAGCAGCACATCTGGATGCTGCTAGCGGGGTCAGGTCCCCCCTCGCCTAGGGCCACAAAACTGGAGTTCAATTAAAAGAAATCACGGTTAACCCTTTGCTTTCCTCATTCCTCTCGCTTTTCCCTGCCCCCTGTCCCGTCCCCCCGGCAATGCTCCGGTCCCGGCTCCCCTCTCGGCGTTCCCACAATGGCAGGAGGCTGCAGCGAGCAGAAAAGCGAGAGGTTAAAGGGAAGAGTGAAACGCATCCTTTCAAAACCCAAATGGTTTCCTCTCTAGACAACGCTCTCCACCGGCCCCGACAAACAACGCGGGTGGGGGTGAGGGAGAGGACAGGCTGAGGATCTCAACCGCGAAAGGAAGGGGGGAAAAAATCCCCTGGAAGGAGCTTCTGTCACCCACGGACCTCGCGGGGCACTTTGAGCTGGGGCTGCGGGACCGACAGTAGGGGAGAGCCGGGGGTCCGAGGGGGAAACCACCTGAAAACGTGCCCAGCTCACTGAGAGGAGCCCAACACCCTCAAAAGCCCCTGAGCCCAACATCCTGAGCCCGACCTCTCCAAACCCTTTGCCCAGCTCCGGGCTGAAGGGACAAATAAATCCGGCCCCCGCCGCGCATCCCCCGCGCTGCCAAAGACGGGAAGGTGCCAAAGAGACCCCCCGCCAACCCTCCGGGAGATATTTCAGGAGCCCAACTCTGCATTTTATGGCCAGACGGGCACTGTGGCCCCCAGGGGCTTATTTCACATGTCTGAGGATGACTCGAACGGAGCCCGCTCGGGTCACTCGTGATGCCCGCTCTGCCAGGGATGCTCCGTGCTTTGCCTCCCGTGTTTGGTCTGAAGTATTTGGGAGAATCCAAGAGATGAGGGAATGGGAGAAGCTGTTACACACTCTAAAGACGAGCGGAACAATCTGCTGTTTTCCTCCCAAATAACGAACAATAGAAGCTTTGCTTTATTTCTTCTGGTTTTCTTTTAACACCCCCACCCCCCTCAAAAAAAAACCCCAAAACCAAACCCAAAGCCACCCTGGAAGCGGTGCCAAACTTTTTGGAAAAGGCTGGAGCATTCACCACCTCCGTGCGCCAAGCTCTGAATCATCCTAGGTGGTTGTGCCGTGGCTCTGGGGGTTTCGGTGTTGTTTAACTGAGTGTTTAACTGGTGCTGGGCTGCATTTAACCCAGAAGGAGGGAGCCGAGGCAGGGCAGGGCGAAGGCGGGCGCGGGGCTGAGCGATGCGCGCCGCTCTGGGTCTGCTGCTCGCCCTTTGGGTGCTCAGGGACGCCCAGCAGAGGAGCCGGGGTCTGTTCCATGTGGCCACCACCCGACATCTGGGGAATCATTTGATCTTGGCAGCCACGGAAGGTTTCGAGTGCTCGCATCGGGACAGGCTGGTAGAGATCAGCTACTCCTCAATCATTGTTATTTTCCTTATTTTTCTCTTTCACCCCGTTAATGAATGGAACGGAATTGTCGAGCGGCCTTTTTGATGAGTTCAATATCGGTGTCAGGCGCTCGGCACGTCCCCACCTCCTGTCCCCGTCCTCAGGGCTGGGTCCCAGCGGCTGCAGCCCCACACGGAGAAGGTGAAAACGAAAGGGATGAGGATCCACTGAGGGGATGTGGCCTGGAGCCGTTTGGTGTCCAGACCCACAGGAGTTACCCCTCGGTGCAGTTCGGTGCCAGTCTCTCGCAGAACCCCAAAGATTTGGGGTTTCTGTCTGTTCCCCGCGCGGGATAAGCGGGCACCGCTTCCCAGTTAAACCCGTCCAGCTATTCCCTGGGAATGAGCACAGTGAAAACCTTCCCGAGCCCACCGCAGGTCGCGAATCTGATTCCGAGAGGATGGGAGAGGCGATTGGCTTCTGCCACCCTCTCTGACCCCAACAGCATCAGCTGAGCTCTCGCTGAGCCCAGCCTGGACCTGTCGCTGTGAACCAACGCGGTGATGGGGAGGGCAGCCCAAAAAGAGCCCCAGACATCCTCCCCTGGCTCTGTCGCTAGAAAGCGCCTCATTTCCCGCTGGCTGTGACAGCGTCCCCTTCTTTGAAGGAGTTTTCAGTGCCCGTGGGTGCACTGTGCGTGTCACACACCCGATAATATTCTTTTCCTGATAACTCGCTGTACATTCCTAAAAGCAATTCCCATCACTCCGTACTTGCAGCGGGCCAGTTTTATCCCGCTCCAGCCTTCACCGGAGGGAAACTCTCCCCCAGCTCCAGCGAACCTTTCAAATCCCCGGCTCTGGCTTTCCTCGGGCACCGACCCCGCCGCAGAAAGAGAAACGCGACGTGGTTTGTTTGTTTTCTAACCCCGCATCCTTACAAGCAAAAAGCCCGAACTGCAGCCCTGGGATTTGATCCCCAGAAACGAATCCCAATTTCAGACCGAACTAATCGGGCAAACCCCCGCTTTTCAGCTGCAGCAATGAAAGGGAACCGGGAGAGCGCTCCAGCCGCAGAGCTGCAGGATCGGGCCCCTCCTCCCTTACAGGAACAGCCCAGGAGATTTGGGAACCCGAAGCCGGGAAGTCATTCCCCGCTAATCGCTACTAAGTCAAACATAATGACTCAAAAGTGGGGTGGGGAAGATGCGGGAGCTTTGAAGCTGCGTGGCAATGAGGGGCGAGCGGGGCGAGCGGTGTCCTGGCCGCTTTTATTTGAGTTCCATGTCCCAATAAAACCGCCCCCGCCCTCCCTCCCCCATCCCGCAATTATTGAGAAGCTGAGGCACAAAAAACAAAAATACCGAAGGCCAAAAAAACAGACTGCAGTGCACTAGCTCCGAACGTCTGGCCCCTCGCTTGAGGCCATAATTAATTTGAGATTTATTTTTATTGGAGAACCCAGTCTCGTCTGACCTTAGCCAAACAAGACTTCAGCGAGACCCTTGATGCGCTTGAATGGAACAGAATATTTCTCTCGAACTTCTCTTCAGGCGGCCGTGCCTGCTTTGAATTTGTTCCTCAGACTTCATATATTTGGAGATTTACAGGAAAGATTTAAAGCATTTTTTCCCCCCTCAGCATTTGCTCGCTCTTTTCTTCCCTTTTTTGCTGCCCTTTCCCTCCGCACCTCCCCTCCTCCTAAACACGGGGCCGGGAGAGCGCAGGGAGGGCTGGAACACAGAATTCCCTGGATCCAGCGTATGGGGAGGGGGGCGTTTTTCTGTAAATCGGGAAAGAATGGAGCCATTAAAAGGTCGCGGAGCTGGGGAGGGGGGTTGGTTACTGCTGCCTAAGGACGGAGGTCACTGCGAAAGCTCGTCCCTTGTGCCCGGGAGTCTGGTTTATTTTAGAAAGCTCCAACACACCGCAATTCCAGGAGAAAAAAACCCCAACTTTTCTCCCACCTCGACTTCAATTCAAGCCGTGTGTTGAAGGTAAAGCGGGGAAGGAGCAATGCCAGCCCTTCCCTGACGGCGCGGGGGCTGAGCACGGGGACAAGGCGGGACATGGGGACATGGAAAGGGATTTTCCTCTTTAAAGCACAGAGGTCGGCGCGAACAAGACCGAGATCCTCAAGCACTGAGGTGTCACAAGGCGTTAATCAACGACTTGCTAAAGCCCGACGGTTCAGCAGCGTTCGTGATCCCAGAAATGGGCGTCAAAAAGGAAAATAAAGGAGAAACGATCGGGAATCCACGGAATTAGTGATCGCGGAGGGGGAGTGACGTGGGAGTGCACAGCAGCTCCTGCCCCCGAAGCCGCTGCAGTCCCCACCTTCTCCGGAGGTGCCCGTCCCGTCCTCTCGAGCCCAGGGGAGAGCGAGCGGGATCCTCCGGGATGCCAGGAAGGGGGAAAAGGGAAAAAAGAATGAGCAGAAACGGGTGGAGCGCTGGAGGATGCGCTCAGCGGGAACATCAGCACCCGGGCCGGGGAAAAACCACTCCAGGGACGCTTTGGTTTTCCCGCTCCTGCCGGGCTCAGGTTCTCCAGCTGCTCCTGGGAGCACGGGCGGGTTTCCACCCGCGCATCCCTGAGCACCTGCGGGCTGACCCCTCTGCAGCGCCGTGCCCTCGCTCGGTCCACCGGGCACCGATCCCGCCGCAAAACAACCCAAATCCCGGGGTGTTCTTTCCTGGCAGCCCGTCCTGTGCCCCTGCTGGGCGGGAAAGGGCCGAGTCCGTGCCGGGGTCCGGCAGTGCCCGTCCCAGAGAAAACCGCTCTGTTTTGTCCTTAGAAAAAGAATTTACCTCCCCTCTCTTTAGGGCTTCTGTAAACTTTCCAGGCGGAGGGAGAGCAAGAACAAACCCAATATTGTTCCCAGCCACGCAGCCCCTTTCCCCTCCATGAATATCCTTCTTTGTGCTGCGCCACAAACCTGACGGCTGCGTTAAAGCCGGGCTTAAAGCGAGAACCCCGCTCCAGAGGGAAAGGGGGCTCCGGGAGAAGGAAAAGGGCTCCAGGAGAAGGAAAAGCACGTCCCAGAGCAGGAAAGGGGCTCCAGGAGAAGGAAAAGGGCTCCAGGAAAAGGAAAAGGGCTCCAGGAAAAGGAAAACGGCTCCAGGAGAAGGAAAAGCATCTCCAGGAGAAGGAAAAGGGCTCCAGGAGCAGGAAAGGAGCTCCAGGAGCAGGAAAGGAGCTCCAGGAGCAGGAAGGAGCTCCAGGAGCAGGAAAGGAGCTCCAGGGGCAGGAAGGAGCTCCAGGAGCAGGAAAGGAGGGAGGCTCACTCCAGCCCTGCTGCCTCGGGGAGGGCAGGGCACGGGAAGCGAAAGCAGAAGCGCTGAGGGCGCGAGGAGGAGGCGATAAAGGGGACGTGGAGGGTTTGGATGTTGCCCAAGGGCAGAAGGAAAGCATGGGTGAACAATGAACCCCCAGAATTATTCTCGTGCCGCCTTTCCACACATCTGAAACCGCAGCCTGGAGGGGCAGGAGGGGAGCCAGGGCTGCTGAGGCCCCGAGGAGCTCGTGGCAGTGGGAATAACTCAAAAAATCAGTGTTCAGAGGTCACGCTGCTTTGCTCATGGCCCTAATTCCTTCCGTGTCCCTCCGGTCGGGATTCCAGTGCTGCCTTCTTTTACCATTTAATTTCCCGATTATATTCCACGTTTCATTCCCTGAAGTCAGGTCCCCATGTTTAGATGGGATTGGCACCCTCTGACACCCCATGAATTCCGAAACACTCGCAGGTCAGTCAGTGCCCGATGGCCTGGGGAACAGAAATCCTTCAACAGCTCTGCAGAAACAGCCACGAAGGACCAAAATTCCTCTTTGATTTCTATGAATTCCCAGCCCTCCATTAAGAGTTAAGGCCCCTACAAGAAGTGGGTGTGAGAGAGAACTCCGTGTCAGGGCTTCTGTGGGGTTGGGTTCCCCTGTCAGGAGGCTCTGTGGGATCTGTTATCAGTGCTTTCCACACCCCCTCTGTGCTGTGATGGAGATCGAGGTTCCAGCGCTGAGAAGCTGAGCTCCAAACCGAGAGACTCGAGTGAAAATCCTCATTAAAACAAAGAATGAAATCCTCCTGCAGCTCCGTCACCTCACCCCATCTCACCTCACCTCACCCCACCTCTCAACCTGCATTTGGAAAGCCATGACAAGAACCCCGTGGCCTGGAGGTGCTCACGGGATATTTGGTGAGTTTGTTCCCCCTGGGAATTCCCGTGGAACACCCCCTGGGCTCCAGCCCACAGAGACGTCTGTGACGCCACAGAGGCGTTTTCCGCCCAAAGCACCGAGGAAACCTGAAGCTGATGCACCCCGCCCATCTGCTGGGGAGGACTTGCAGGGAAGATCAATCCCAACCTCTCTTTTTCTGGTGGAATCCCACCACATCCCACAAAAGTAAGGAAGAAAACACTTCTGCTGTCCGTAAGACAGCAAACAAGGTTTTGTGGAGAAGGAACGACATGAACAATAATAATAATAATAATAGACACAGAAAGAGAGAGGAATTGGGACTCAATCTTCTGCTTTTCCAACCTCGCGCTCCCCAGAGCTTGGGAAGCTCTTCCCTCCCGGGAAGCGGGAAGGGAGGGAAGGCAGCGGGGTGTCAGTGGGACCAGACCCCGCTCAGCTGCAGCCACGTTTTAAAGGTGGGGAACTGCAGCAGTGAGAGCTGAGGGCCCCGCTCAGGAGCACCGGGCTCACTGCCCCAGGGAGCGCATCCGTGCCCGCATTTCCCACTGCCCGGAGCATTCATCAATCCCAGCTCCTCCGGGAATAAGTCAGGTGCTGTCGGCACCTCTCTGGTCCCTCTGGGCGCCTTTGAGTCACTGGAAGCTGCCACCAAACTCCGAGGGGCAGAGACTGACCTCACCCAGGTATTTAAGGTTCAAACCTCCCTGAATTTCACCACATTCCCGCTTTTATGGACAGCTGGACGAGCTGCCCTGGCACCATTCGATCCCACTCAAACCATCGAGAGTCGGTGGCAGACACTTCTTTTGTCTCCAGCAGATTTTGGATCAGACTTCACCAAAATCCCGTTGATTTTTTTAAGCACGGGAGCAAATCATTTCCCCGGTGCCATCGGTGTGGGAGAAGCTTTGCAGGCAGAACAGCAGAGACAGAATCCTCACCCACAATAACCTCAGCTGAGGAGGAAGGGTTGGGTTGGAGGCAGAGCCCAGCATCCCACAGCTCATCCCTCCCTCCACACCGTGAGTCCCACCCGGGGAGCACTTCCTGGTGGATACGGCACAAACTTCTGGGAAGAGAGCTCTGTGCCAGCCTTTTCCTGCCGGACTGCGCCTCACGAGGAGGCTGCCCCGGTGTGGATGTGGACAGGCTCCCTCAGTCCTGCTGGAACGCTCAGGTTATCCAGGCCCAGGGCTCGGCTCCACTGAACTCCAAAGGAATTTTGCTCCTGACTGGAGAAGCCCAGGATCTGCCTCCCGACCCCGGAGAAGGTCACAGGGCTTCTCCCTGCACACAGAGCACCCTGGAGCATCGCCCGCATCCCCAGCCCCAAAGGCAACCAAGGCCACAGCCTGGGGAGCACCTTCCTCTGCCCAGACTCAGAGGGGATTTGCCTTCCCCAGACTGGAATTTTAGCTGTTTCCCACAGAGTTTCTGTTGTTCCGGAACCCGGTCCGGAGCTGTGCAAACTTAATGAGCAAAATCAACTCACCGACGTTCCCTGGAACACCAGGATGGGAGTGGGATTTTGGGGGATATCAACCCAACAGGGAATCCTGCCCATTCCCAATTGGATTTGTTGTAGAAATGTGGAGCAGCTGCCCAAGCTCACCCAAAGCCACCTGACCTGGGATCATCCCAGGGTGGCATTTCCACTGCCCGTGGTCCCAACGAGCCGCCCAAAGCGTGCCATGACCTCGGGATTATCCACAGGAATCATCCCCCAGAACGTGGATGCCCATGAAAATCCCAGCCGGGGAACGGATCATCGAGAGAGGGAGAGGGGGGAAAAAAAAAAGAGAGACCAAATTCCTGTAATAAATTATTCATTACAAATTATCCACCCAGCTCTAGTTAACACCCTCCTGTGTTTCTTCAGGGACAGGAGAGGTTGTGGTTTAGATTTTCTCTAAGTGCTGCTGCACGCAGGGTTTGCCTCAAAACGTGTAACCCAGATGTCCCAGGCTTGGTTTATTTACATTCTTGGGAACTGTTGTGAGAAAAACCCCCCATAGGATGTCAAATATAACGCAGAGCTCAGCTGAGGTAGAAAGGGACAAGGCTGTGCCAACCCAGCTTCGGTTTTTGTTTCAATCTTTGGAAGAGAAAGAGGCAGCAGTGGCCCATCAGAATACAGAGTGAGATCCTTCCTTTCAACTTAAAATAAATAAATAAATAAATAAATAAATAAATAAATAAATAAATAAATATATGGCATCGAGTATGGAGAGTGCGAGATCTGGTTCAAAAGATCAGCTCAAAACCAAACCAACCGAAGTTAATTTTCCCACTAAATTGCATGGGAACACTCAGGGAAAACCACCGGGAGCACGGAAAGAAACCCCAGTGTTCCACTGCACCGCCTGGTGTGACAATCCAGCGCTCCAGCAGCTGGAAGAGGTGTTTGCCTTTAACTCACTCAATGTTTTCCCCCCATAAATCCACTCTGGAATGGACCTTGTGGGAACCACACAACTCCACAGATCATCCTGCACCCGGAATTCAGGAGCTGGCGCGGCGGAGAGGAGAAATGAAATTGAGCTCTGGCTCGGGACCGAGGGCGGCCGGGAAGGCAGCAAAGGGGGAGGAAATTCAGGGAACCACCGTGAGAGAACCCTGGGATGGAACCCTGGGATGGAACCCTGGGATGGAACCCTGGGATGTGGCCCAGCAGCACAGCCCCACTGCTGTGGTGTTTCCAGAGCAATAAACCAGGACCATGCCGGGATTCAGGACACCCCGGCTGTGGGATAACCCAACAAACCCAACACCGATGCAGGAGACAAGCCCAGCCCACCTGAACTCGTTGTTTGTCCCAACATGACACAACTTTTGACTCAACCCTGCCCATTTCCAGAATGATAAATGTGATATTTCAGCCTCTGACCCCTCTCCCACTGAAGCTCAAGGGGTTTTTTTTCCCTGCTAAATTCAGTAAGAAAGGGAATGAGATTTTCAACCAATACAAACGAATTGGGGAAGATTAGGGAGTTTTTGACATTTACCTGTTTAAAGATGCTGTCATGTCTTACCTTGACGTAAGACGAAGTGTCTGGTACAGTCTGAAACATCCTTACTGGTTTATTCGATATATTCAAAGGTCCTAAATTTGACCTGAAACAAATCATACAAATACTCCAAGTCATATGCATGCACAGAGAAAAGTAAAGGGATAAAGCCTGGTTTAAATAATAAGATTGGCACTAAAATTTAGAGGGGAACGATCAAACTTTTAAGTGTAACTTTTAAAGGGCAGAGAACCACATCAACACAGCAGCTGAAATCGAGTGAGAGGCTCAGAGAGCGGGGCTTTATTTCTGGGGTTTTTTTTGGTTTTTCCTTTGGATTTCCCCTCCTCCTCCTCCTCCTCAGGAAAAGAGCCTTCTTCGCTTTTGACCAGGGCGGAGGGAAGCGTTTGACATTTGATTAACTGAATTTCTTAGCCAACAATTAAAAGCCAGCTGAAGAACTCGTGTTTTCATGTCGAACCTAGTTAACCCCATTGACTCGGACCCCGAGGTTTCCCCGGGCTGGGCCAGGGGCCGCTGCCTTTCCCGGCTCATTGAAACCATCCTGAGCCATTAACCCGCCGGCCCCGGCTGATTTAAAGAACCTTCCTCACCAGCAATAATTAAACCATAAATTCAAAAAAAACACCCCATCCCGAATGGAAGCATCGCTGGGAATATTAAAAGAACCCTCGGGGTTGTCAATCCCGTTTCTGTTTCGGGTCCTGCTCGGACTTTATCTCGGATTTTCTGTGCTCCTAAGACTCGATGAGCTCCTGATGAACAGGGCGGTTTTTTTTGCCTCCAACCCCCAAAATCGCCACTCCAGAGACGCAGAGATGGGCAACGATGGTGAAAAGTGGGGCGGTGTGGGGGGGAAAAAAGACCCTCAGTCACCGAAACACCCGACAACCGAGTTTATTCGCCCTCCTCCCCGGGTCTTCAGTCCTTCTGGAACGCTCCAGAAAACAATCAGCTAAGCGTAATTAGCCAAGTGTAATTAGCTAAAAGTGCAATTAGTGCATCACAAAGAGGCATCCCCAGTCCGCCGCTCCTCAGTGCTGCTGTTCTGTCCCGTTTTCCCGGGATGGACGGGAAGAGTCGGACACCGACCCGGGAATTAGCGCAGGGGAACGATCGGCAGGAGGCGAACGATGCCCCAAGAGCCGCGCACGGGCGGCCCGGGCTCCGCTCTTGCAGGGTTGGGGCTTTTTCCAAGCTCTCGAGGAAAAGCTCTGGGGTCCTGACTGCGCCTTCAGCGCGGCTGGTCCGGGTCTAATCCGAGCCAAGCCCCGGGGTTAATTACGGAGCTGCGTTAATGAAGCTGCCCGGCAGCCGGAGCTGAGCCCCGACCTGCGGAGCTGCGACCCGGCAGAGCCCGGGGACAGCCCCGTGCCCCCGAAACACCCGCGGAGTTAAGAAAAAAAGGAAAAAAACCCCCAAAACAATAAAAAAAAAAACCACCGCAGCCCAACAACTGGAAAAGAGAAATTCTCTCTCTGCACGTCACCCCCCCCTTTTATTGATTTTTTGGAGTATTTATTGCGCGTCCAGCTGGCACGGGAGGGCGAGCGGCTCCGAGGCGGACAATGTGTTTCTGATAAGTACAATTCTTTTTTTTTTTTTTCCCTGTCGTCCTCCCTCCTAACACATTCCAGTTTCTTTCGCTTCTGAACTTGCGCCGGGGGGGTGGGGGGCAGGCAGAGTGGAGGGACGAGGTAATTTCGCCTCGCCAGTAAATTTTCTGGGGTCAAGGATCCCCATATTGGTTTCCCCCGCTCCCCTCTTTACCCCTGATTAGCGTCCCCCCCCTCCCCTCCTCCTTTACCTCCCTGCTGTAATTACGCCCGTGCATGTAAATAAATCCATCTGCATATTTTGGAGCCAGTTCTCGAGAGCCTGCAGCGGATTATTTATCAATCGTCTCGCCCTGCCAGCGTCAGCCGCGATAGAAAAAGGCCTCTAAAACCCCTTCTAGAGCCGCTCGTTCGCGTTGCTGTGGTTGAAGGGACTCACCTCTCGGACACTTTGCCCTCAGCCAGTGGCAGAGCGGTTTGTAAAGATCCAGGTTGAGACCAAACCCGAGCTCCCCGCCAGCTGCGGATCCCTGCCCTTTGCCGCTGCACTTTTGTCAGGGAGAAGAGAGATTTCAACTCGCAGGATCCAAAGCGGAGCTGAAGTTAAAGTTCCCAGCCCAGGCAGACAGGCTGCATCAAGCAGGCATTTCCTCAGGGGGCTTCTGTGCTGCGAGCAGCTCCAGGACGTGCTTTGCTTTCCTTTCCCTCGCTTCTCTGCCCTCTACTTTTCATTTGATTTCCGTTTGCCCCCCTTATCAATATTCCAGCTGTTCCCTCCGATTATTCGCGGCCATGGGACATCCTCGCCCCGTGAGCCCTCCTGGCGCTACGAGCGACTTTAAACAGCACGCCAAAAAAAAAAAAAAAAAAAAAAAA
>VZTA01028635.1:68248-86032 GCA_013398855.1 Mohoua ochrocephala
CTGAGGGAATGGCTGCGGGAATGGCTGCGGGAACGGCTGAGGGAACGGCCGAGGGAATGGCTGAGGGAATGGCGGCGGGAATGGCTGAGGGAATGGCCGAGGGAATGGCCGAGGGAATGGCGGCGGGAATGGCTGAGGGAATGGCGGTGGAAATGGCTGAGGGAGTGAAGCGCTGCTGTGCCTTGTCCCCGGCAGTTTTTATTCCGCCTCACAGAACATTCTGTCCTTCCGCAGACTGGAGATGAGAGCAGGGCTCCATTCCCGAATCCCTGCGGGATGCTCTGCCCAGCGCCACGGCGAGCACGGCTGGATGCGGGAATGCTGAGGGCAGAGCCGGGAAAGGATGGAGGGAACAGCAGAGAATCCCCGCTCTCAGAGACACTGGCACAGGGCTCACACAGCGGGTGCCCGGAGCATCTCTCTGGGGTTATTTTAGGGAGGAAGAGCAGCTCAATCCACGGGGATTCTCTGCTCCATCACCTCCCCGCGCCACCTCTGCCCTGCCCCTTCACCTGCTCGTGTTTCCGCGGTGCCGTTGAGGGAGGAGGGCGGTGAGAACAGACGGCAGCTGCAAACTCCCAGCTTTTATGGCTGAGCTGTCCAAAAACGGCCTCGAAAATTCCAAGGTGGAATTCTGGAAGGCTGGGGAGCCGCTAAAACACCACCCCGAGTCCCTGGGTGGGGACAGGTGAGGTCTGTCCGGGTTTGCCCGGCCCGACCCTCCGTGGCAGGGTGGTCCCAGCTCCCGTTCTCCATCCCGGCCATTTCCTGCTCCCGCTCCCGCACTTTGATTCACGGTGCCCGACCGCCCGTGACCGCCCAGGGAAATGGGAGCTGTGCCGGGCAGCCCGGGCCCGTCGTTGTCCCCCCAGGGGGAGGAACAGAGGCCACGATAAGATCGCTTCATTTCAGCCGCAGCCCATTTGTCACTGGCCCGTTCCCGGGAGATCTCCGCGGGAGGAGCTGCCGCTGTCCCCAGCACGGCCAGCACCCAAACTGGGGGGAGAGGGACACCCCAGAGCCACCTTTCCTTGGCTGGATTCCCGGACTCTCCCTGGGCATCGGGACACTCAGCTGTGCCACAGACCCGTGCCTCAGTTTCCCCATCGCTGCTCACCGGGACCTTGGCGGTACAAACCCACCGGGAGTTTCCCGTTATCTGAGGCACCCTGGGGAGAGCTCCTCCTTCCACTTCCCAGCCCTTTATCCTCCTCAGGAAAACGGGCTCTCCTCGGGCCCATTTCCCGATGTTTGGGACCCCCCAGGGATGAGCAGCAGCCGGATGGCAAAGGCAGCCCGAGCCGGCTCTCCAAGGAGCTTCCCGAGGAGCTTCCCGAGGAGCTTCCCAAGGAGCTTCCCGAGGAGCTTCCCGAGGAGCTTCCCGAGGAGCTCCCCGAGTTCCTGCCTCAGACCAAGACACAATCGAGGGCAGATAAACAGAACCAGAGGAGCAGAGCCTCAGCGAGAGCAGAGCCCCGGGACGCGGGAGCAGCACGGGGCCAGCCTGGGTTTGGGATCAAAGAGGGGGCGGCTGCAGCCTTGCCCAGGTCCTTGCCCGCCCCAGCTCCCAGCGGAAGAGCTCCACCTCTGCCGAGGGATCGATTTCCCCTGACTTCAGACATTAAATGTATTTACAGACAGATATTTACAGGTGCCAGACCCACCGCCGTGGTGGGTGTGAGTGTCCTGCTGTCCCCTGGCTCTGTCACCCAGGAAATGCTTTCCTCCATCTCCCAGGAAGATGCTTTCCTCCATCTCCCAGGAAGATGCTTTCCTCCATCTCCCCGGGAAGATGTTTTCCCTCCCCTCCCACAGAGATGTTCTCCTCAATCTCCCGTGGAGATGCTTCCCTCGCCTCCCACAGAAAAGCTTTCCCTGCACCTCCAGTGAGGAGGTCCCGTCCTCGTCCCCTCCCCGCGAGGAGACGGAGGGGCTCGGCGGCATCTCGGGGGGAGCCGGAGAGGCGGAGGGGGCTCGGCGGCATCCCGGGGAGAGCTGGAGAGGCGGAGGGGGCTCGGCGGCATCCCGGGGGGAGCCGGAGAGGCGGAGGGGGCTCGGCCCAGCCCGCGCTCCCTCCGCCCGGCTCGCAGCTCGGGAGCTCTCTGAAATGCTGGCATCTTGTGGCAGCCTGGGAAAACAGCGCTTCTGCTGAGGCCGAAGGCGCTGCTCTGAGAATTCCCTGGCTGTTCGGGATCCCGATGGATGGGGAGGGAGTTCTGGCCAGCAAAGAGAGAAACTGGGGACATTTGTCGGGGGAGAAGAGGGGATGTGGCAGTCCCGCTCCTCCCACCCCCCGATTTCTGCAGCAGCCCCGGCCCTTCCAGAGGATGTGGTTATCCAGCAGCGAACTTCCCAGATGGATTTTGATCCCCATTCTTCCTCCGTGCCATATTTTGCCCAGCCTGTGGTCTCTGGGCGGGGGGGTTGTGTCAATCAGCCGAGGAGCTGAGACCACATGAGACATTTCCCCTCATCCTGGAGATCGCTCTCATCTGATTTCGGAAGATCTGAGGGAGCTGAGATTTGATGGCAGCTCCGTCCCCTCCAGCCAGTGCCAGAGAGGGGTGAAAAATCTCTGTGGGTTTGGCTCCGATCCTGCCCAGCTCCTGCTGGGGATGGACTCTCAGCCAAGCCCGGCTGCAGTGCCGGGAATCCTCATCCGGCAGGGGAAGGGTTGTTCAATCCATCGGAACGAGGGAGCTCCCACAGCCGCAGTTTCAGGTGGATTCACCCAGGTGCTCAGCGGGTGCCAAACCCCCTCCCTCAGAGCCCTCCTGGACGCACAAATTCTCATCTCCGAGCCTGAAATCACCCAGAGCGGCTCCCACCCCTCCCTCCCTCCTGCTCCTGGCAGGGAGACGCTCTGGGATGTTCCAGGAGCTCCTGTGGCCGTTGCTGCCTCGCTGAAAAACGTCTCGGGGACCTGGAGCCCTGTAATGAAACAGGAAACGTCAAATATTCCCGGGCTATAAATAACCCGGGAGAAACGGGCTGCGGGAACATCTGGTTCTGCGCGCTCCCGCCCGGCCTGACGGCACCGGGAGCGGAGCTGGGACAGCTCCCGGCCTTGGCCCATAGCCGGACACTTGGGGCTGTCTGCAGGGTCCTCTGGGTCTGTGTCCGAGCACAATTCCCTGCCAGCTCCGACAGGAACCCAGGACTGAGGATGAGTCCACGGCAGCAGCACGGGGAGGGGACACAGTCCCACCTCCACGGCAAGTCCCACTTGTCATCAGCTCTCCCAAGCCCTTTTCCTGCTCCTTCTCCCGCTGCCCCGTGCTCAGTGTCCTGCCCAGGTGAGCTGAGCTGTGGCCAGCTCCGGTGCTGAGGGATGCGAGCCCAGAAAACCTGGAAAGGAGGAGGCGGACTCAGGTGTCCGTGTCTGTCCCGATAACCCAGCGGGGCTGCAAGCACTGGGCTCCTCCGGGAGGATGGGAAAGAGCCATGGATTCGCAGGGATTGTGGGGTGTTTTCTGCAGGGCTTCTACTGCTCTGGCAGCCCGTGGAAGGACCGGGGTGGCCGGAGGCTCCCAGGGAGGGTTCCTTGTGTGCGTTGGCAAAACGTGCTGGGATTTTTCTGGGAAAAATAACCGGCTCCTAAGGAATGTGCTGAGGGAATGTGTTCACAGCCACAACGGGCTTTGGAAGATGATGCTCGTAGAGAAAAGGCCAACTTTAGATGCACCAGCTGCAACACTGGAGAGAACAGACACACTTGGGGGGCAAATCCTTCTTCCGTGAGTGCTCTGTGCCTTTGTTTGAGGGGGAGGCAGCCTGGGAGCCATCCCGCACCCAGAGCGGCTTCTGACATGTGAGCCCAGCTCTAAATCTCTTCCTCCTTTATTAGAAATAACCATTGGCACGAGCTGCCACGGGAAGTGATGGATTCTCCATCTCTTGAAGTCTTTAAATCAAGACCGGATGCTGTTTTGGAAGAGACGTGGAGCCAGGCAGGAATGCTCGGGCTCGGGGCAGGAACGAGGGGATGGACTCATCTGGCCCGCGTTAGGCGGGAAGTCAGCCTGGATAATCTACGGTCCTCTCCGGCTCTGAGATCCGCGCGGGTTCAGATCTGCAGCCAGCGCGGGGGGCTCCTCCCGTGCCTGTCAGAGCAGCGCCCCGGGGTGCGGGAAAGCCTCTGCACTGCCTGGAAAGCTCCCGGTGCCGGCGGATTTATCCTCACCGGCACCTGAGACGGTGCCATTTCCCAGGGAAATCTCATCCCTGGGCTTAATCTGGTTCATTCCACTCCCCGAACCTCCAAACGTTCCCAGCTTCCTGCTGCCAGCTTGGGCACTCGAAGGTTCTCCACCACCCATCCCCTTCCCAGCTTTTCAGCGGCTGGAGGTGGCTCTGGCTCTCTCCCGCTCTCTCATCCCAAGCAAACTCGTGATAATTAAACTCGAGCTAATTACAGCAGCAGGGGAGGCAGGTGCAAACTCCCCAGCCCTGCGACAGAGCGGCCAAAAGGAGCAGGGCTCGGAGAATTTCTTTTTGGCTCTTTCCAGTGCTCGGGAGATGGATGTGGAAAACAAGCCAGGAAAGCTAGGAGGGAGGGAATCCGCTGAGCTCAAAATGAAGATGAAAAGCTCAGCCCAGGCCTGTTAACAGCAGCTTTGTGCTCCGGGTCTTGCAGAGGTGAAGTGAAAAGCACAGAGACCAAACTTCGGGAGTTTGGGAGATTTAACCCTTGGACACGTTTGCCATGATTTAGTAGGAAAAGAGCGTCTCACTTGGGACTTCTGCCCCCCTGGAGGAGAGAAGGGGAGAGAAAAGGAGTCTTTATTCAGCCCCGAGGCCGTCTGCACCTGCCAGACCTCGTGATGAAAGGTGGCTTGTGCTGCCCTTGGCTGGGCTCGCTCATCCCTGCCCTTCCCGGGAATTCGGGCTCCAGCCCCATCCCTGCCTTTCCCGGGAATTCTGCTCCAGCCCCAACCCTGCCCATCCCGGGAATTCGGGCTCCAGCTCCATCCCTGCTCTTCCCGGGAATTCGGGCTCCAGCCCCATCCCTGCCCATCCCGGGGACTGGGGGGCTCCAGCCCCATCCCTGCCCATCCCGGGAATTCGGGCTCCAGCTCCATCCCTGCCCTTCCCGGGGAGTGGGGGGCTCCAGCTCCATCCCTGCCCATCCCGGGAATTCGGGCTCCAGCTCCATCCCTGCCCTTCCCGGGGAGTGGGGGGCTCCAGCTCCATCCCTGCCCTTCCCGGGAATTCGGACTCCAGCTCCATCCCTGCCCATCCCGGGAATTCGGCTCCAGCCCCATTCCTGCCTTTCCCGGGGACTGGGGGGCTCCAGCCCCACCCTTGCCCATCCCGGGAATTCGGGCTCCAGCCCCATCCCTGCCCATCCTGGGAATTCTGCTCCAGCCCCATCCCTGCCCTTCCCGGGAATTCGGTTCCAGCCCCATCCCTGCCCGTCCCGGGAATTTGGGCTCCAGCTCCATCCCTGCCCATCCCGGGGAGCGGGAGACTCCCGCCCCATCCCTGCCCTTCCCGGGGACTGGGGGGCTCCAGCCCCATCCCGGGGAGTTGGGGGCTCCAGCCCCATCCCTGCCCATCCCGGGGACTGGGGGGCTCCAGCCCTATCCCTGCCCATCCCGGGAATTCGGCTCCAGCCCCATCCCTGCCCCTCCCGGGAATTCGGCTCCAGCCCTGGCGTGCAGTGCGGCCGGACGGCGGCAGGCGGCTCCCAGGGCTGCTGCTGGATCCAGGCTTAACCCAACCCCTCAAACACGGGGGAGCGGAGAGCGTCACTCCAGAGAAAAGCAGAACGAGGGATCTGTGAGTACATTTAGCCCTGGAAATAAAGGAAAATACGGCAAAAAGTAACGAGAGATGCCGGGAAATGCTGGAAGCGATGAGACGCACCCGGAGCGCTCCCGGCTTCGCTGCAGCTCCGGGGCTTCTCGTGTAGGATTAAGCCTTTGAAGTGAAGCCGACGGTTTAAAACGGCCTTAAAGAGCTCAGATCCACCTGAGCCTCCCGAACGAGCCGCTCCATTAGCGGAGGAACGCCTCGACATTTCCTCCTCTTTTTCAGTCAATTTAAACAAAACCATAACGGTGTAAGGAGAGCGCCAGCGCTGATGGATGAGAGCTTGGAAGTGGCACTGACGGAATGTTGGGAACGAGGGAGAGGGAGAGGGGGTAAAGTGTGAAAATGTGTTCTTTCCTTAGCCAGAGAGAGAGAGAGAGGGAGAAAGAAAAGGGGGGAGAGAGAGACGGAGAGAAAAAAAGGAGAGAAAAGAAAGGAAAGAAGGAAAGAAGAAAAGAAGGAAAGAAAGAAAAACAGAGAAAGAGAGAGAGAAACAGAGAAAGGGAGAAAAAGAGAGAGAAAGAAAAGAAAGATGAAAGAAAGACAGAAAAGACAAAGACAGAGAGAGAGAGAGAAAGAAAGAAAGAAGAAATTCTGATATTTAAGTGTAGTAATGGAGGGCCTTTGCTGTAACACCCGTGGGGATTTTATTTGCTCTTACTTTGAGGCGGAAAATGAGCTTTTAACACCATTTCAATAAATATCAGCAACGCGTGTGTGTTTGCCGGAGGGGCAGCACTGGCAGCGTCCTGTGCTGAGCCTGGGGGGGTTCGCTGGGCTCAGGGGACTCTGCCAAGCAAGGGGTGACAGTGGACAAATCCTCCCTTTCCTCGTGCTCCAGTTTCCCGCTGAATAACGGGGATAACAAAATCTGCAAAGGAGCTGAGGGTGAGAACTGCGGCAGGAATGGGGCTCTGCCTTGTGCTGTCCCCGTGGATTCTGCTGTGGGTGGACGCCCTGCACGGACCTGGCCGGGTCAGTGAATCCTGCTGCGGGGGGGGATCCCTGGCAGTGCCCAAGGCCGGGCCGGACGGGGCTTGGAGCACCCTGGGACAGTGGAAGGTGTCCCTGCCCATGGCAGGGGTGGGATGGGATGGGATGGGATGGGATGGGCTTCAAGGTGTGTCCCAACCCAAACCCTCCCGGGACTCGGATCCCTCGGTGTGCTGGGATGCTCCAGCGCTGCTCCCTGGAGGTGCCCGCCCTGGCGCTGCTGTTTGCGGAGCCGGACTCCTGACCTCTCCCTGCAGCTCAGCTCCCGACCTTTGGGAAGCCCATCCCCTCCTTTCCGACTGCCCTGCCCTGCAGATGCGCTGCGGAGATAAACAGCCCGCAGGCTCTGAGCTTCTCCAGATGCTGCGAGGACGACAAAAACAACCCAGCAGAGCGGGACAAACCCCACCGGGGCGCTCCCGCCCCGTCCCGGGGAGCACAAACCTCACGGCAGCACAGGACCCGCTTGGGCACCGCACATTCCTTCTGTCGGAGGAGTGCGGAGCCTCCTCGTTCAGCCCCGGGGAGCCCGTGGGGGGAAGCCTGGGCTCGGATCGCCTTCGGGAGGCGTCCTTGTGCTTCCCCAGCCGCTCGGGAGGCGCGGCAGGGACGCGACGGTCGCTGCCGGCCGGAGCAAAGCCTCTCTCGAACGCGGGAGCTGCGGCTCTCGGGGGAGGCGCTGCGGCCCCGCCGCCGGGAGTTCAGCTGAAGAGCGCTTCTCGTGGGGAGCTGCGAAGGTTTGGGGCGCGGAAGACGCAAACCCAACTTTTAGGATGCCAAAATGGGAGCAAACTCTGGGCTGCGGTGCCGCCAATACCTGCAGCGAGGGTCCGAGCTCGCCGTCTCTGGGGTGCGGGGTCACCCCGGCCCCAGCGGGGTCTGGCGTGGGGAGGGGGTCCCTGAAAGGATGTTCTTTGCTCCTTGGGATGGAGGTGGGGTCGCGGGATGGGTTGCAGGGCTCTGGGTCGCTCTGGGTGCCCTCTCCTCGGCAGCGGAGGGAGCACCGGGTCTGAGGGGAGGGAGGGGGAGTGGGAGGGCCTGGGAAGGGCTGAAGGAAAAATAAAAATAACTCGGAGAAAGTTTAAGTCTCAGCCCCAAATCCCCTCATTTCTCCCCCCAGGGCTGCGTTTCTTCTTTGCATCCCCTTCTCCAGCTTGGGGAGCAGCTCTGGCAGCGCTCGGATCCGTGCTGGAGCCCTACAAATTTGTGATGCTTCTGAGCATGGAATTCCAGAGTGATTTTGGTTGGGAGGGACCTCAAAGCCCATCCCGTTCCACCTCCTGCCGTGGGCAGGGACACCTCCCACTGTCCCAGGGTGCTCCAAGCCCCGTCCAGCCTGGCCTTGGGCACTTCCAGGGATCCAGGGGCAGCCACAGCTTCTCTGGGCACCCTGTGCCAGGGCCTCCCCACCCTCCCAGAGAAGAATTTCCTCCTGGTTTCTGATCTGAACCTCCTCTCCCTCAGTTTCAAGATCACTGGAAAGCACCAGACAGAGCTGGGGGGACACATCTCATCCCTTGATGAGAACCAGTGCGATTCTCACCCGGGAGGAGAGTGAAAGCAGGGCCTCAGCCCTGGCTCCTCCTCATTCAATTGCTTCTGGTTCTCGGCAGTGTCCCAAGGCTGCCGAGGGCTGCATCCATCACACAGCGCAGTAACAGCCATCACAGTCAATAAACCCTAATGGGAAGGCACAGAAGCCAGAGCACAGGTGAAGGACAGGGGCACAGGAGCCTTTGAACGCGCCCGGGACTCGCCCTTCGCTGCCCTCAAAGCCAAATGCACCGCTGGCATTTTCACCGAGTCCGGGAATGGTTTGGGTGCGAAGGGGCCTTAAATCCCATCCCATTCCATCCCCTGCCCCTCCCACTGTCCCAGGGCGCTCCAAGCGCCATCCAGCTTGGCCTGGGACACTGCCAGGGATGGGGTGGCCACAGCTTCTCTGTGCCAGGGCTTCCCCACCCTCCCAGGGAACAATTCCTGCCCAATATCCCATCTATCCCTGCCCTCTGGCACTGGGAAGCCATTCCCTGTGTCCTGTCCCTCCATCCCTTGTCCCCAGTCCCTCTCCAGCTCTCCTGGAGCCCCTCGAGGCACTGGAAGGGGCTCTGAGGTCTCCCTGGAGCCTTCTCCTCTCCCTAGATCCTTCTCCTCTCCCGGCTGAACAGTCCCAGCTCTCTCAGCCTCTCCTTGCAGGAAAATCATTTCCACATTCCTGGCTTATCCCTCGCGCTGCGTTCCCACACCAGCAGGGCAGCTGCGATCCCCAGGGCTGCCATGCTGGCAGTGTCCATGGATTCGCTGTTCCAGCTCAGCATGGAATGGGCCGGATCCCGCTATGGTGCCCGCTTGCCCTCTCCTTTCCTGCCCACCCCGTCCCCGAGCACCCCTGGCCTCTGTGCGAGCACGGCCAGAGGAGAT
The DNA here is from genome assembly GCA_013398855.1 of Mohoua ochrocephala. Classification (NCBI taxonomy): domain Eukaryota; kingdom Metazoa; phylum Chordata; class Aves; order Passeriformes; family Acanthizidae; genus Mohoua; species Mohoua ochrocephala. The sequence continues at coordinate 77,477 of VZTA01028635.1, forward strand.
GGGGAGGATGGGAGGGTTGGTGGCCGCAGGGGCTGGGAGAAGGAGGACAATCAGGGCGCTGGAAATAACCCCGGTGCTCAGGGAGCGTTATCGCAGCCGTGCCGGGAGAGGCCGGGGCTGTGTCTCCGGCGAGGAGCGCTGGCCGCCGGCGAAAATCCTCTTCACAACAATTAATGGCACCTAATTACTCTTTCTTTTGTCTTTAATTTAGCAGCGGGGCTCAGCCCAGGAAGCCCCGGCCTCCACCGCCGCAGGGTTTTGACTCTGGGCTGCAAAGGGCTCGTTTCTTGCACAAACAGGAGCAGCGAGGTCCCCAAGCTCCCGCTGGTCCCCTCCTGTCCCCCAGGGGGTCACAGGGACATATCCTGTGCCATCGGCACCCCCTCCACTGCCCTGCATCTTGCCATGGCCCGAGATGGACAAATTCCCTGCCCGGATCCCTTTTTTCCAGAGTTCTGTGTCCATCCCAGGGAAGGAAGCCCCCGGCTCAGAGACGTGCGGGGAACTGGTTCTGTTCAGCCAAACTCTCGGCTCCTACTGGGAACCAGAGATAAAAGCAGGAGAAAAGGGCCCGATCCATCCCTGGGATCCTCTCCGAGCTCCAAGAGCCACGGCACTGGGACTTCCTGACCCAGAGCTCGTTTCTTCAGTGGCACTGGGTGGACTTTTCTTCCTCGAATTTCTTGAGCCGGTTCCTGATCCCGTGTCAGCCTTTCATCTCTGCTGGCAGTTTCCAGTGGCATCTGTTTTGTTGTCCTCCTGGGGTGGACAAACGGCCCCGAGGGTGGGGTACAGCCAGATCTGGCTCCTGGCTCCTGGCACAGCATCGCTGCAGGTCGGGGATGAGGGATTGGGAGCATCTCCATGGGGGCAAAGGACCACAAGGGTCTGTTCGAACTGCCTGGAAGTTCAGGCTTCCATCGGTGCAGGAAGGGGTGTCTGGGATGCAAAAACGGGGCTTTTTTGGGAAATGGTGAGGGGTAACCACGAGCCAATCCATTCCAGAGGAAAAGGCTGCAGGGACTCCCCGTGCCCGGCAGCGTGCGTGGAGAGGGGCACGAAGTCCTCTCCTGAGCAGGGATTTGGGGTGAAGCCACGTTTGGGGAGGGTGATGGCAAGATCGGGATGGAAATGGGGCCAAACTCTGCCCTGGAGCTGAGGGCAGGACGGTGACCCCTCCTCTGGCACGGAGAGGGCACGGGAGGGGAGCGGGGCAGGGCAGCGGCCACACGAGCAGGCAGGAAGAGGCAGCTAAAATAAAGCGGAGGGGTGGAAAAGGGAGGAGAGAGCATCAGGGAGATAACGGAAAGGTTAGAGAGGAAAGGCAGAGGAAGTGAGCCGAAAACAGCCCGAATGTCACGGAAAGGTGAAGCTGCGCCTCCCGCCCAGCGCCGTGACCAGCGCAGCCCTGTCGTGAGGCTCGGGGCTGCGTCAGACACAGCGAAACCTCCCTCTGCCCTCCCCCTGCCCCTGGCGGCCACCCGGGGGCTCCTGGAAATCATCCGGGCTGTGCCCTGGGCTGCCGGGGGCAGGACGCGGGCCGGGGCACCGCCCGTGCCGGGCCGGCTGCTCCTGTCCCCAGGGAACGCCTGTTTGCTCCCTCCGGAGGACACGCAGCGCGCCGCTGGCATTTGGGAACGAATCTCGAATTAACGATTGCCTCCAACCCTTTCTATTCGCGGCGTTTTTTGTTTCCACGGCTCGTCCCGGTGTGGGAACAGAGCCGCTGCAAACCTCGCCGCTGCTTCCACCTGATCGCGAGCCAGCGAAACCCTCGGGGGGGATTTTATGTTTCCAAAAGCGGAGCAGGCTCAGGGCTCGGCCCCCAGGTGCCGTTACCTCACGGTTGTTCGCTCGGGCTGGGAATAACCCGGCAGCTTTTGGAGCCAGAGCCCTGCCAGACACCTTTTCCCTGGCTGCGATCCCGGTGGCAGCACCCCAGCAGCGGGGATGGAGCGGGGAGGAGAGAGGGTGGAGGGTGGAGGGTGGAGAAGGGAGGATGGAGGAGGGAGGATGGAGGGTGGAAGGTGGAGGGTGGAGGAGGGAGGACGGAGGACAGAGGACGGAGGATGGAGGATGGAGAAAGGAGGATGAAGGATGGAGGATGAAGGATGGAGGATGAAGGATGGAGGGAGGAAGGAGAATGGAGGACGGAGGGTGGAGGATGCTCTTCGGCCCCCACGCTTTACTCCCATTTCCTGGCTGCCAATCTTCATTTAACTCCTCATCACGACACGGCCGGGGGGAATATGAGCCCCGCGGGCTCGGAGAGGGGCCGGAGCTGCAGCAGCTGGAGGGAGAGGAAGAGGAGAGCAGCCGAGAGATAAAGCCCCCTCCCCAGCAAGGCTGCGCTGCAGCTGATAAGAGCCCTGGCGGGCTGTAATGGGAGCCCTGGCTGGCTGCTTCCTCACAAAGTCATGACTCAGGGATAATGTTCACATCCTCCGAACGGCGAGGGAGCTAAAAATACAGCCAGGAAAATGAGAATGAGCGAGCGAGCATGAATGAGAGCGTGAGTGAGAAATGCACTGGGGAAAAGAGAGAGGAAGCATGAATGAAAGAGCCTGGGAGAGGGAGAGGGAGGGAGAGAGTGAAAACAGCGGGAGCCGGCCAAGTTTCCAAGCTGCGAAGCTTTGCCTGCACTCAGCGCTCTGGCACAGGCAGCAATGGAAACCCGGCCCGGCCATTGCAACACTCCCGGCATCGCCTCCCGAGGGCAGGGGACCGGGACACCCCTCTCTGACCCCGGGGGACACCCGCGGGACCCCTCAAGCCCCCACACCCCGGCCCCGGGGTGTCCCGCCCGCTGGGCTGCCCTCGGAGACACAAGGACGTGTCTGTGTGTCTGTCTGTGCACAGATCCAAACTCGGGGCCGGTTCTCCCACGGATCCCGGGTCGGTTCCCTGGGAAGCGGGGATGCGCCTCTGCCCTCGGTGGGGCTCCTCACCAGGGTGGGGCGGCCCTGATGAGCCCCGCTGCTCCCCCAGCCCTGTTTCTCCAGCAGTTCCTGTGGTTTTTCCCAATATGGCTGTGTCCCTGCCCTCCCCCTGTGCGAGCCCCAGCACCTGCACACAGCCCCGAGCTCATTCTCCTGGAAAGACAAATGATTTCGCCCCCCACCGCTGCCCTCTCCTCTCACAGACATCCCTTTGGAGCTGCAATGTGCTTTACAGATTTATCTGGGGTTCCACCGCAGCCCCCCCGGCGCTGGGCACAAGCCCCCATCCCCTGCAGCTCCCCCGCGGCAGAACCAGGGTGGATAAAGGGGCCCGGGAGCGGATCTTTAGGGTCTGGAGAGCCCCTTTGCCCGGAGGAGAGGGCGTGTTCCAGAGCAGGAGGGTGAGAAGCGGTTCTGGCTGCTTGGGGAGTGCCTGAAATGCCGTTTGCTCTCCGGCTTTGGTGGGATTGAGAGGAATCTCCCGGGGAAAGCAAAGCCCCTTCCGTGCAGACCGAGGAGTGGAGTCTCAGAGAGGTTTTTCCGCCGAAATGCCATTTTCTGGTGTCTTCCCTCCATCACCCTCTCGTGGGCTGAGGCAGGAGAGGGGCTGCTCCTGCCGGCAGTGCCCGGAGAGGGCTGGCAGGGAACATCCCCTGGCACATCCCATCCCCCGGCGTGTGCTGGGGCCAGTTATTTCCCCCTGGGGATCCGGCTGATGTGACACAGACCCTCACCTGCCGCTTCCCCGCTCCTGGAGTTTGTTCTGAGCTTCTTTCCTTGGCTGGGCTGGCAGAGGGATGCTGAGGGATGCTGCTGGTTGGGGCTGGGAGCAGCGGGTGTGCACAGCCCGGGGGAGCCCAGGATCTGCCAGAGCCATCGGACACGCATCGATTGTGTTTGATAAATCCCTGGGAGCGGCTCCGCAGTGTTGCAGGGCTGCTGGGATCAGGGGGATGCCGGGCCGAGGGTAAAATATCGGGGGTAAAATATCCCGTGGGTGACGGGAATGTGCCGCCACCCCGGTCCCAGCCCCTGGCGCTGTTGGAGCGGCTTTGTGGCAGAGCCCCTCGTGCCAAGGACCGAATGTGACAAGAAACGCCAAGGGCCAGGAGGGGCTCGGCCACCACCTCACGGGGGTTTGCCCAAAAGGAGCAAATCCAGCCACAAAAAAAAAGCGGAATTCTTGCCCCTCCTCCCCAGCCCGCACAAGAATGGAGATGCGCGCTCCTTAGCAACTCTTTAGGGCGATAAATAAACCGGGATTGCCGGCTCCTGGCTCATGGGGCTCCTGGCTCAGGGGGCTCAGGGGGCTCCTGGCCCATGGGACTCCTGGCTCAGGGGGCTCCTGCCGGCACTGCAGGCTCCGGCCCTCGGGAAGTCGCTCCCGGCCGCTGTCCGGGCGATGGATGCCCGCGGGTCACGGAGGGACGGGCACGGCCGGGTTAATCCAAGCCCGATCCCAGATGGGAAGCGAGATTAGCTCCTTCTCCGTCACCGCTGCCGGGCCCGGTGCTCCTGACAAAGGCCCCGGGGGTGAGCCTGGTGCTGATCCAAGGAGCCAATTTTAGAGCCCGCTCTCCGCAGACAATCTCCGATTGTTTGGGCTGGTTTGAAGCTTTTCCCAGCCGCGCCGTCATCGCATCCTGTGACTTGGCAGGAAAGGCCTCAGCGCACAGACCCCGCTGCCAAGGAGCCCGCGAGGTGTGACAGCGTGGGCTGCACATCCCCCGTGGGGGCTTCACATCCCTGTGGGGGCTGCACATCCCCTCCCGTGGGGGCTGCACGTCCCCTCCCGTGGGGGCTTCACATCCCCCGTGGGGGCTGCACATCCCCCGTGGGGGCTGCACGTCCCCGTGGGGGCTGCACGTCCCCTCCCGTGGGGGCTGCACGTCCCCGTGGGGGCTGCACATCCCCTCCCGTGGGGGCTGCACATCCCCGTGGGGGCTGCATGTCCCCCCCGGGGAAAGGGCTCCGTGATCTCGGTGGAGAAGGGAAAAGCAGGGAAAGGCAGGGAAAAGCAGGGAAAGGCAGGGAAAAGCAGGGAAAAGCAGGAAAAGGCAGGGAAAGGCAGGGAAGAGCAGGGAAAGGCAGGGAAAGGCAGGGAAAAGCAGGGAAAGGCAGGGAAGAGCAGGGAAAGGCAGGGAAAGGCAGGGAAGAGCAGGGAAAGGCAGGGAAAGGCAGGGAAAGGCAGGGAAAGGCAGGGAAGAGCAGGGAAAGGCAGGGAAAGGCAGGGCAGAGCAGGGAAAGGCGGGGATAGGCAGGGAAGAGTGCGTTTCTCCAGGCAGGCAGTAGCCTGAGACTGGCAGGGGACCAAGCACAGATGTGGCAGCCCAGGGCCACCCACCCTGGTGTCGATGCGGTGCTGCAGGTGGGTGGAGGTGGCCGCAGCTGTGGGACACCCCGAGGAGCTCGGCTGGACCATGGGATGCTGCGGGGAGCGGGGGATTTTCCTCCCGGGCTGGGGGGAAAGGCAGCACAACCGAGCACAGCTCCTCTTTTTCCTGCTAAATAACTCCGGTTTTCCTCCTCCACGGCCTTCCCGTGCACCCCCAGTCCTGCTGCACCCCCTTCCCATCCCATCCCATCCCATCCCCCCTTCACCCAGGCGGATCCAGCCCCGCCCGTGGCTTTTCCCTCTGGCTGTCAGCAGTTCTGCCAGCTCCCTCTCGCAACGGGAAGCGGCCAGAGCGAGCAGAGATACCTGAACCTGCCATCCACCCACTCCTTGTCTGGACTCAAGATGTTTCAAAGCTCCCCCCTTTCTATTTCTATCCTCATTGTCATCCTCCTTTGAGAGGAAGGTCTATTATTCCCCTCCTCCTTTTCTCCCTACAAAAAATGGGACATTGTTTCTTCTTTCTTTGATTTAAAAGCCAAAAACAGTTATAGGAAACTGTTCAGCAGATGTTTTACAGCATGAACCTAGAGGGGAAAAAAAAATTAAAGAAAAAATAAAAGCTCTCGGATTTTGCTTGAGGAGCTAAATTTAGCCCAATGCTTCCTCCCATTCAGGGTTTGTGTTGGCACAGGCGAGGCGTAGGTTTGAGCACTTTGATTGTAGTATTTATTTGATTTCTCTCGTTTGCTGCATCCATGAAAAGCTGGAGCTCATGAAGCTCCTTGAGGGGGGGAGGCGAATCCAGCCTGAGCTGGGGCTCAGCCCTCGGGATGGGACTGAAACAAAATAATTCCTCATCCCATTTTTTCTGGGGTAAGCAAGGCTGTGTCCGTGCCCAGGGCAGTGCCCGGGCAGTGCCAGGGGGGCCAGAGGAGATGAAGCTCCCAGCTGAGGCTGGTGAAGTCTTGGGGGGGGGATTTCCAGGCACTGAAGGAGCCGGTGGTGGAGCCCCGGCTGATTCCTGGGAACAGCTTCAGTCAGCAGAGCCAGAACTCATCCCATAGCCCTGCCCCGGGCCGGGCTCCCGCTGACTTCAAAAGGGCCAGGACGGTACCAGCTGAGTCCTGGATGAGGACAGGGACCGTGTCCCCAGCTGGGTGCGTCCTCCTGCCACCCGGAGCAGCACCCAGAGCTGGGGGTCTGCACCCGGAGCCGGGGCTCTGCACCGGGAGCTGGGGCTGTGGGTGGGAAATAAAGCAGCAGGGCTGGGAAAGGCTGGCCAAGGACGGCGTTTCCCCCTGGGAAATCCATTCCCTGCCATCCACGGCCACCGCCATCCCCAGAGCTCGCAGGGCCACTTGACATGGCAGATCCAGGTGGAAAAAGGGAGGAAAATCACGCTCGGATCTCTCCCACGGGACTGAGAGGAAGCCGATGCTGTGTTATCACTGCCTGGTGAAGGCTGGGGCATTTTCCATCTGGGAAAAGCCTTTGGAGCAGGAGTGACAGCCCGGTGACGCTGCTCCCTGGTTCCCTCCCTCGCCCTTCCTGTGAGCTGGGCTCCTCTTCTCGCCCACTGAGCCAAAGTTTCCGTATCCTGCTGCAGGGCATCCAGCTGGAGCTGCCAACTGCGCCTGGGAATATCCAGGGGAAACACGGGGGAAACCTGCGGGGTTCCACAGGCTGGCACTCGGGATGTGTGCCCGAGGGTTGGGTTTGGGCAGAGACCCTGCAGACAGGGAAAGGTGGATAAAGCTTTGGAGTTACGGATCAGGCTGCCCGGAGAAGCTGTGGCTGCTCCTGGATCCCTGGGAGTGTCCAAGGCCAGGCTGGACAGGGCTTGGAGCAGCCTGGGACAGTGGGAGGTGTCCCTGCCCATGGCAGGATGAGATTTGAGGTCCATTCCATCCCAAACCATTCCATGAGTCTGGGACTCGCCAGCAGAAGAAACCAGGGGTTATTCAAGGCACAGAGGATTCCTGTTAATGAAGATCCAGCAATTAGCCCTGCAAAGTTTCTTATCCCAGCCGAGAGCCAAAAGGGGTCGAAAGCAAAGCCTGTGCTTGCTCCCTGCTGGAAGTTTTCCATCAGGAAAAGGCACCCGGGGATCTCTTTTCCAGAGCTGTGAGCCCGGAGGGTCTCTGCCGGGATGGGAGGTGGAGGTGGGCAGGGAGGGATTAATCAGAGCTGGGATGTGGGATTGAACTGGGCATTCCCGCCGGGATCGGGGCATTCCCGCCGGGATCGGGGCATTCCCACAGGGATCGGGGCATTCCCGCCGGGATCGGGGCTGTGCGCTGGGAGCGGCAGCCCAGGCTGTGCTCCCAGACATTGATGACTTGTTTGTTGTCCGAGAGGATGGAAAACCAGCGAAAATCCGAGGCCCAAAGGACCCGTTTGATTCCAGCAGGGCACTGTTGGCCCGGCCCGTGCTGGAGAGCCCGGCAATTCCCAAGGGGAACTCCCCCAAATCCGTGGGCTTGGCTCTGGGGGGCTGGCAGGATAAAGCTCCGATTCATGGACGCGTCTTTGGCTCCTTTCTTTGGGATGCAGACGAGCAGGAATGTCATTTTTTCCAGACTGCTCTTTGCATAAATTAGGATTGTTTGCCGTTCATCAGCTCACCCCGCCGTGACCCCTCCCTCCAGCCCTCCAGCCCTGCAGCCCCATCCCCCTTCCCTGCTGGACCCCCACAGATGGCTCTGGGAAGTGGGGAAGGCAGCCGGGGGCATTCCCAGCTGGATTTTTTGGGAGCTGCGCTGAGGATGGGCAGGTTCCTGGAGCACCCAGAGCGGGCTGTAGGACAACGGGAAGGGTTTTCCCTCTCCGGGGTGGGTGCGCCCGCCCCCCGCCACCCCCGAGGATGGATCTGGGGTAAGATCATGGCCCTGGGGCTCTGCAGCGCTGCCTGGGAGAGGCGAAGTGCTCCACGAGGCAGCCTGGATCCGGGAAAGCGGCTCGGCCTCGGGAGCGCTGATAAATGGGATGCTGCTGCTTCCCCTCCCACCCACACACTTCCACTTTCACTTCACATGTGGGACCCAGCCCTGCAATTCCCAGCCCGGCCATAAATAACCCCGGCAGCACCAGGCGGCCACGGGGACGGCGGGGAACGTGCCTTGTTTACCCCCGTTCTTCCTCCGGAGCTCTGGGTGTCCTTCGTGGAGGGGACGTCGCGCTCTGGGGATGTCACCTGTGTCCTGCTGTCCCTGACAATCGCCAGAGGAGAATCTGTCCCAACACCCTCGGCGCAGCTCAGGAATCAAACGTGAAAAGCCA
>VZTA01028635.1:86049-101210 GCA_013398855.1 Mohoua ochrocephala
TCCTTGTCACAAACTTCCCTTGACCTGGAACCGCGTGGAGAATAAACAGGGAGGTAAAGGACACGTTAATAACTCATTCCCACAAAGCGCAGCCTCGCTTCTCTGCTACCGGAGCTTTTCCCTCTGCCGCCCGCTCCCGTGGCAAAAAGCGTCTCTTTTCCGGATGTTCACGGATCGTTTTGCATCGGTTGAAATGTGCGAATAAAGCATTGAAAAATGGCCCGTTCCTGTTCCACTGGGAGCATCTCACATCTTCCCTGCCCCACGGGAAAACCGGGATAACATTCCCTTAGCCGAGCCCGTCCCCGGCATTCCCGGCTGGGTGGATGAGTGGGGGGACCCGGGAGGGCTCAGCTCCCACCTTGGCCCTGCTGAGGCCACGGCACCGACCACGGAACCCTCGCTGTCCCTTGTGTCCGTCAGCTGACGGAGAGCACAAAGGTCACTTTGAGACTGGGAAAAGGCCTTGGGAAAAGGAGAATTTCCCAGGTTTATCAGCTCCCCGTGGAACCCAACACAGAGAAATCTCTTTGTTCCTACCTCATCCAAGTCCTTTCTCCTCCTCCTCCCAGCACCGTGGTGTTGCTGATGGGAAGGGAGGTGAGCCATGGATGGAGAGCCCAGGGATCCAAAGGATGAGCTGGGCTGGGCTGGAGCTCAGCTGTGAGTCCTGAAAAGTGGAGATGGAACCTGGGATCACCCCCGGGGAGCAGGAGCTGGTTCCTGGATCCGGCTGAGACCTGTGCTGGGCACTGCTCTGGGGCATCCCTGTCCTGGGCACCGCTCCAGGGTGTCCCTGTCCTGGGAGGAATGGACCCCACGAGGCCTCTGGGACCACCCTGAGTGGGGCCACCACCTGCAAAACCCGGGCTCTGCCTTCGCAGCCCCCGCTGCAGAGGCTGCTCCGAGCCCCTGGCCCAGGGAATAACGGGATCATTCGGGTTGGGAAATTCCCTGAGACCACCGAGCCCAAGCGTTCCCCCAGCGCTGCCAAGGCCACCCCCAGCCTTGTCCCCACGTGCCACATCCTCGCTGATAAACCCCTCCAGGGGTGGGGCTCCATCCTTTGGAGCTTTTTCTCCGCTCAACCCTTCCCTGGTGTTTTTGGAGCCACTGCTTCCCAGGAGGGAGGAATTCCAAGCCCAGGACGCCGAAGCCGCCACACTCTGCTGTCCAGGCAGGGCCACCCCCGCCGCAGACACCCCTGGGGACACGAAGCTTTGAGATTTGCACTCTCTGGTGTCCTCAGAGAACCGCCACAGGAACAAGAATTCCAGCTTCCCATTCATCCCCGTCCCAGCTCAACCACCACGAGCTTCTGATTATTTTCCAAACAGGTTTTATGTGACATTCCCGGTGCGGTGATAATCTCATTTTCTGAACAAGAAGCTGCGAAGGGAAGCAGTGAAACGATCTCAATTCACCCCCTGCATTTTTTACACGGGCTCGAGAAGCAGTTAACTTTTTAAAAATGTCATGATTTTTATCCAGGCTTTGAATTCCGCCCCGGCAAGATGCGGGGAATATTTTAACAGATAAAAGAAAATAAAAATATCTCTCTTTTTTTTTTTTTTTTTTTACCCCCAATGCTAATAGTAAGTTAAGTAATAAAGAGCAAGTGATTAACTGACTGCTGAATTGGTTTTGAAATCTGGCCAGATGTGTTCGAGCAGGAATTGTCGGCTGATGGCATTTTTATAAATCCGATCTCTATTTATGCGCCTGCCTGGGAAAAGAGCACTTCTGAAATCTGGCTTTATAGTCCTCGATTAAATGGTTCTGGATGAGGATTTCAATTTACAGCTTGAAGAGGGTGTGTGCGATGAAATCCTCGCTGGTTTCTTTGTCTGAGTGTATCAGACTAATCAAAGATCCTTCTTCCAACCAAGAGGCCGAATTCTCCTCGCGGTGGGAGAACTTGTGAGTGAGGGCTGATTTCCCAGCTAACGTTGCCCTAAATGATAATTAATTTACCTTGTTCCTGCAGCTTTCGGGACTTTGTTAATGGTGTGAGTGGGGCAGGCACCTGCACAGAGGAGTTTGCGATGGAAACGTTCCCATGGGCCTCCAGAAAAGGGATCCGTGTTTTGTGCCAACAACGCAAAATCCACAAGTTTGCATCTCAAGGGCTCGGGCTGGAGATGTTGGAACTTCCCCAGAGGTGTTGCTTAACAGCAGAGTTGGAGCCGAGTGGAAATTTCTCACTTCCTCTTCCAGAGCAAAAACGTGACCGAGTCACAGAATCCCAGAATGGATTGGGTGGGAAGGGACCTTAAATCCCATCCCGTTCCACCCCTGCCGGGGCAGGGACACCTCCCACTGTCCCAGGCTGCTCTGAGCCCCGTCCAACCTGGTCTTGGGCACTGCCAGGGATCCAGGGGCAGCCACAGCTGCTCTGGGCACCCTCACAGGTAAGAAAATGTTGATGTTGGTGTGATTTGGGGTTTTCTCACCTCCGCACACATCCAGGTATTTCTATCCACGTGGATGGAGATGAAAACAGAATTTTCCCCCACCATTTCTCACCCAGTCCTGACAGATGTTCCCTGTTTAAGGCCCATCCTTGCATGGATCTGGTCTCCCTCAGAGGAGTGGGAGAAGCCAAGGATGAGCCAGTTTGTCACAATTGTCTTGACTGATGTGGAGGAGATCCAGGTGCAGCAGCACCCAACCTAAAGGAGCATCACCAAAGTCATTCATGGGGCATCCAGGATGTTCCCCTACACCCCACATTTTTCTGGTTTAGTGCGTCTCCTGCACCTTCACATCCAAGGTGATGGATATCCAAGATCCGAGCTCCTGCCTGATCCAAGGGTAGGAAAAGCTCCTTCTCCTGCTTCGGAGGGCAGAAGTTTCCCCCCAGCTCGGACATTCAGCAGCCTCGGGCTCCATCCAGGAGGGAATTCAGCGGGGTTGGTCCAGAGGGATGAGCTCTGGTGCTGCCCCCATTGGCTTTCGAGGCCAGGCAGCTCCAGAGGGTGTCAGCACCTGGACCCCAGATGTGCTCAGCTCCGGGACCACCGAACATCTGGGCACAGGCTGTGAGCCACACCTGGCTTCTGAGGAGGGGCAGAGGCAGCGCTGGGGCAGCCTGGGCAGACCTGCCACGCATTTCCAGGCACAGGCAGCTCCTGATCCCAGGACAAACACTGGGAAGGTTCCTCCAACCCAGGAACCCCCATTTCACTCCCTGGGGTAACGCCCAAAGCAGAGATTCGGGTGCTCAGGATCACTTTGTTGGTTCCTGCTCTGTTTTCCTGGAGACAGACGGAAACGGTGACCCATGAAGGGCTCTGCATGAGTTACCCACAGCTTCTCCCCTTTAGAGGTTTGGGATCTGCAGGGGTCTCTCCCTGGAGAGGAACCCGGGGGCTGCGAGGGAGTGGGACTGGGGCAGGGGACAGTCGGTGACACTCAGGACCGGGCTGAGGTTTGCCCGGGTGACAGTCGGTGACACTCGGGACCGGGCTGAGTTCTGCCCGGGTGACAGTCAGTGACACTCAGGACTGGGCTGAGGTTTGCCCAGGTGACAGTCGGTGACACTTGGGACCAGGCTGAGGTTTGCCCAGGTGACAGTCGGTGACACTCGAGACTGGGCTCAGGTTTGCCCGGGTGATCCTTTCTCACTGCCCAGCTCCGTCAGACAAACCAGGCCCATCTCCAGCCGCCGCCGCCCTCACAGCGATGCTGCTCCAAGCTCCCATCCCAAACTGATGAGGATTTCTCAGGTTATTGGGAAAGGGGCTGTTTCTGCCAACACCAACACCCTGCTCCCTTCAGCAGGAGCCGGAGTGCCCCCGAATTTTAGCAGAACCCGCGAAACGTCCCCAGTTTGGTGGAACCATCGGTAACTGCTGCAGGGAAACATGAAGGGATCTCTTCATTTTTTATGAGCACAGAGCAAACCCAAAGCAGCTGCCATGGAAAGTGCAATGACTTTATGATCAATTCCATGAGCTGCCCGAAATTTAACCCAAACCTTTTTTTTGTTGCGAGCCGAAGCCACTGGCTCGGGTGACCGATGTGACAGCAGCGACGCCGACACCACGTGGGACCTGGGGACCTTCACGGTCCCTTCCCACCCGAAGCATTCCATGACTCCGTGGTTCCATTTCCACGCTCCCAGCTGGCTGCACAGCCACTCCACAGAGCTGTTAGTGTCCGGATTGCTGCATCCCAACACCCTCCTGAGCGGAGCAGCCAGGGAGGGACATCTTGCTCGCAGCTGCCAGCGGGGTTATCCCGGGAAGAGCTGCCCAGATAAAAATGGATTGCTGAACACATCCCCCCCTTTGGAGCTCAGATGTGACAGAGCCTTTGTAGCAAAGCCCAGGAGGCTGGAAACCTTCTTGGGGAGATGGAGCCCTGTAAATCATTTCCTGTGTTAAAACAGCTACAAGAGGGAGCCGTGCCTGGCGAGGCCAGCAGGTAACGGATTTGGGCCACCTGGAGCTGCGTGGTTCTAAATTCAGGGTTAAAGCAGAGCTCTGGAGCATTTGGGAGCTCCTGAAGGAGCTGGGAATAGTTTGATGTGCATAAATAATGGGGTTTTTTTTGCTATTTGTGCGTTTCAGCAACCTCCTGGGCCGGGAGAGGGGGGCAGGAGGGACCTTTGTCCTGTGAACGCTCGTTTGGCAGCAGGAGATGCCGCAGGAGCCCCGTGCGGGCAGAGATTCCCCCCGCGGGAGCAAACCCGGTGCTGGTTTGCACTTTGCAGATGCCCACTGTGCCGAGAGTGCTCAGAACACCCGGGGGGAGTGTGCTGGGAAAGGGAATCTCCAGGAATTGTTCCTCTCCCCACACTGATCCCGCAGCGGTGACGGTGCTCAGACCCACGGGCTGCTTCGGTTTTCTCCCGTGACAGAATTTCCAAATTCCCTGGGAATCAACCCCTCCTGCAGACGCTCTGCAAGCAGAACTCCGTGGTGTCAGTGCGGGGAGGCAGCGAGGGCCGAGCCCCACGGCTGGGGGCCCTTTGCTGCTGTTGGGATCTCCAGGGAAAATCCCAGCAGCTGCTCGCAGCCTCCCATTTTTTTTGCCCAAAACGCCCTGGAGCAGCACACGTGGAGCCCTTGGTGCCTGGGCTTTGCCAGGGCTGCTCATCGAGACAGCGGGATGGGATCCGTGCTGGAGCCGGGCAGGATTTCCAGCCTGGAGCCCTCTCCTGGAGGAAAAGGCGGCTCTGCTGCCCGGAGAGCGAGAGAGGGAGAGGCGGGATGGACACACGATGATCCCAGGATTTGGGGGTGCCGCTGGTGTTCGGAGGGCCCTGGCCGGGCTGCCAAGAGGAGGTCAGGGGTGTTGGGCAAAGGCGAGCCCAGACCCTGCTCCCCCAGAGCCCCCGGACAAGGCGCAGGGGCGGTAACGGAGTGAGAGCACCCCGAGCTGTGTTTGTGCCCCGCTCCCTCGTCCTGCCCGGCCGGGAATGTGCTCTCCTGCCCTTCTCCTGTCCGGAGAGGCCCCGGACACCTCCAGCACCTGCCCCGGGACCGGGCTTTGGGGATTTGCAGATCAGGACCGTCCGCCCCTGTCAGAGCCGATCCAGCGCTGCCCGAGCAAATTCCCTCTCCGGTTCCTCATGGAAGGAGGATTCCTTCAGCCTTTAGGGTTTTAAAAGCCCGCAGCGGCTACCAGGGCGCTTTTTTCGGTTCCAGAGGAACATGCCCAGGGTTTGTGGGGTTTGCAGCCGGCTGGACCCTTCCCAGGGCTGGGGAGAGGCAGGAAGCAGAGCAGAGAGAGCCCGGGGACAGCAGGGCAGCAGGGAAGGCAGAGGTGCCAGGGGCCCTGCAGCAGGAGGGGATTTCTGCCACGGGGCACCTCCGGGCAGAGCAGCGGCGGGGCGGGGGTTTGGGATCAGGGCTGGGTAAACTTCACCCGGCCGCACTCTGCCAGCCTTTGCTTTGGTCCCTGGGCAGGAATAAATTCCACTCACGGGACTTTTCGGGGGCTGGAGCCTCGGATGGATTCCCAGGGCACCCAGGGAGCCAAAGGCCGCCCCAGAGCGGGGCTGGCAGGACGCTGTGCCCCATCCCCACCTCCAAGCAGCGGCTGTTCTGTTTCCCCACCGCCGTGACATCGGCCAGAGGTGGCTCTTTCCTGGCTGGCGGCGTTCGCGGCGCCCTGGGCGCGGGGCTGACCACTCCCCCTCCCTTTGAATAGGCAGCCCTGCCTCGAACACTATGGTATTTCCATCCTCCCCGGCTCCGGCGCGGAGAGCACCAGGTAGCTGGGAGGAGAGCGGACACGAGTGTGGGAAGCCGTGGAGGACACAAAGCTTTTCCCCGGGTCCTTCAGCTGAGCCGTAAGTGGTGGTGGGGGGGAGGCTCTGGGAACTCTTTCGGGGGTTGGAGGTACCTGGGAACATTTCCAGGACACCTCAGGTTTGGTTTGTGGGGGATTTACTTTTCCTCTCTCTATTTCCAGTTTCGCCCAGTAACTGATTCGTGTATTTGCTGCTGCTGTAAATGTCTGGGATGATGCTTCCCTTTACAAATCTTTTAATATAAATCTATCTATCTATATACAAATCTATTGGGTACATAAATTTTATATGGAGATTTAGGACAGCATTATAATTTTCCTCACGGAGGTGGAGGGCTGTGCACTGGCATTAGCACAGTGAATTAAATTCGCAGCTCCTTTGCTGTTTTGAATCGTAATTTGGTTTTGGTGTAATTTGGTTTGGTTTTGCCGGCAGGGAGGGGAGATCCAAAGTGCCCGGGGTGGGTCAGAGCCCCGGGGCTGATTCCCGCTTTGCGGGGATGATTGGGAGGGTTTGCTGTGGCCCCTCCAGGTGTTTTCCCTGGCAATGCCATCCCCTGAAGGGCCCAGAGTGCCACAGGTGCCAGCATTTGCCCGCGGGAGAAGCCGGAGCGTGACAGCTGCAGGGATGCGCTGCCGAGCCGCTGCCTTTCCTCGGGAAGAGCGGGATGCTGCCCCCTCCGCCCAGGCAGGGGGAACTGTGAGTCCCCGAGGAGCCCGGGCAAGGCCTTCCCCCTTCCCATCAGTCTGTAAATCATCGCTTTGCCTGCGGCCGCTCTCTCGGCCTTAGAGCCACCACCGACTTCCCACCCTGCGCCGTCAGCGGCACCTTCGGGGGCTGCGGGCTGGGGCCGGGCCGGGTTCCTGCCCGTTCTCGCTGCCTCCCATCCCGCCGGGTTTGCGGCTTCCCCCCGACTGCCATGTCCATAATTTTCTGCCAAGCCTGATTTTTTTCCGGGCATTTTCTCCTTGCCCAGGGGCTGGGCGTGTGCGGAAGCCTGAGGCGCTTTTCACACCTCAGCACTGGGATGTGTGCGCGTGTCCCTTGTCCTCAGAGCTTCGGGGAGGGACCGTGTGCCCCTCCAGATCAGAAAACTCTTTCCCGCCTGGCAAGTCGAGGGACAAAGGAACGCGAGGTGACCCCACCTGCCGCATGGTTGTGGAGCCCTGAGGCAGAGCGGGGCTCGGAGGGATTTTCAGAGCAGTTTTGGGCAGGCTGGCCCAGGTGTCCTGCTGAAGGTCCCGCAGGGATCCTGGGCCACCACCCGGACTCCCAGCTGGGCTGCCCATCCCTGTGCCACGGGAGAGGCTGGGCTCTGTGGGAGCATCCCTGGGGCAGGGCTCCCTCTCTGAACAGCGGGACACTGACCCCGTTCTTTCCCCCTTTGCTCTGCCCCAGCTGAGGGCCCGGCCCGGGGCGTTGTGCCGCGAGTCTCCAGCTTGATGGAGGCAAATTCGGGAGTGAAATAACAGCTGACCTCATTGACCCTCCCTTCACCTCCTCCTGCGGTTGTCAGTGGCTGCTGCGGGCCGGGGCAGAGCAGGGGGATTTAATGGCAGCAGCTCTGGCATCCCACCCCAACCCTCATCCCACCTAAACCTTCATCCCACCCAAACCCTCATCCCCCCCAAACCCTCATCCCACCCAAACCCTCATCCCACCTAAACCCTCATCCCACCTAAACCCTCATCCCACCCAGACCCTCATCCCACCCAAACACTCTCCTGCCTGGCCCGTGCTGTCAGCCCGCTGTGCATCTGCCGGGGCTGCTGATGGGGCATTATTTTAGCTTAATTAGCAGCTGGGCAATCGATGAAGGAGCAGCAAGCAGGAGAAATGTAGAGAAAAAGCGGTTTTTACTACAAGCACGGGGAGCGAGGGCTCTGCGAGTCTTGGCCGAACTTTAACCACCCCGGCGCTCTCCCGCGGCCGCTGTCACCCATCCCAGGCAGAGTCTGTCCAGCCAAACGGGAAGGCTCTTGAGATCCCATCAAATCTCCCTCCGATCCGACAGGCACAGGGGGAGGGAAGAGCCGGGGATGCGCTGACAGGCGGCCCCTGCCCCATCCTTTGCGGCGAGCGCCAATCCCCCGGCAATCGGCGCCCTGCGGCTCAGGGAGCGGCCCCGGGGGCTCAGATCCTCGGCCTCGCCCCCTCATTTTCCCTGGGTGACCTTATCCCGGCCCTTTAACCTCCCGCAGTATTTACAGCGGTGCAGGAGCCATCGCTGCTCCCCTCACCACCGCTACTCCATTGTTTACTGCGGCACCTCTCACCGCCCCGCCCGCCTTCCCTTCAGGAAATCGGGTGTGAACACCCGACAGTCATAAAACCGTAAGAAATGCGGGGTTTAGTGTGGCCAGCCTGTTAAAAACCACATTTGTAAGTAAATAAAGCACGCTCCTGCCCAGCGCTCCGCTCCTGCCCCAGGGATGCTCCCTTTGTCCGAGGGGCTAATGAATGCGAGGAGGTTTCTAAGTTGCCCAAAGATCAACAACCCCTCCTTCCCCCGGGAGCGGAGCTGGCAGGCGGCCTGGAAAGTGCCCGGATCCCAAGGGTTAAAGCCTGGCGGAAGGATGTCATTTCCACCGGCTCTTTGCCCCACCCCCTCAAAGATGATAAATTATTGCTCGGTGCCAAAATGAAGTGGTTATCGCTGAGCACCTCTGGGTCAGAGGGTGGGGGCTGTGGGGCAGGGGCTGCCGCAGGTTTTTAAAGCCTTGATTCACCTTCTCGAAGCCAGAAGGGTTTTGGTGGGGTTGCTGATGCTGCCCCATCCTCCTGGCTTCCCGCCTGACCCCACGGAAAAGGAATGGTCTCGGTTTATCGGGATGGAGGGAAGCACTCGGGCAGTGTTTGGTGGCGGTCCCAGGTGTGACGCCTCCCCCGGGTGCCCAGCTGGGGCTCAGGGGTGTGGGACGGAGCTGAGCGTGGTCCTGCAGCTCAGGAATTGGGCGGCAGCCTGAGCCTCGGGACTGTGCAGCAGAGCCACGGATGGAGCATTGAACTGGGAATCAGAGATGGGGCTTGGCCCTGCCCCTGGGGAGTCACTGCGGCATCCGTGTTATACATTATAAAATATAGAATATATGTAATGCACATAATATAATATAAAAATATTAAATACAGCGTGCACATCGCTCTGCTTCCCTCCTCCTGTCCTTAAAACAACACACAACTAAAGCATTGCATGGAAACAAAGCATCCCAGCAGACAAAGTTCACTTTATTCCAACATTAATTCTTAACTCCTTCCCAACTCCTGCAGGGGTCTGTGTGTGTGTGTGTGTGTTAATCATGACCACAAACAGCTTTTCCCTTTTTAAACCAAGCTTGGTAATCGACTTAAAATTAAAAAAAAAAAAAATAAAAACCCCAACCTTGTAAAAGAGGAGGGATGGATGTTGAAATGAAATTAAAATTTTAATTTAGTTTAGAAATGACCCAAGAGTGTAATAGCTTTGGCTGGTACTTGATCAAGTCCCAAAATAAATGCTGCTTCTCCCACACATGTTTTCACAATAGGACGGGAATAATGAGAGCAAACAATAAGGCTGAAGTCAAGCTGTTAAGTCATTAAGGATTTTACCAAATGGTTCTGATTCCCCTCTGTTTATTAGCAGCTCTGGGCGAGCTGCGGCTCGGAATTATCGCGATGTAAATCTGCAGTGATTTCCTCCATCTCAGCCAAGTTACCTGGGCCGGAGAGCTGCAGCCTGGAACAGAGCTCAGCCGAGCTCCCCGACAGCAGCCAGGGGAGGAGAGGAACCCTTCGGGCTCTCATTAGAGGAAGCTGGAGAGGAGCAAAATATCGCTCAGCCATCAGGGAAACTTGCTGACAGTGAGAGATGTTCTGGGCTGTGAAGTAGCTTCCTCTGGGAAGTGGTGGAAGCTCTGTTAAAATTAGCCTGGACAAAGCAGGGCAGAGCTCCCTCTCTGCTGGCTCTGCCTCCCCTTCCACGCTCGCTTTTCCAGAGTATGGGATCTGCCCACCTGCCTTCTCCCACGGGGTGCCATCCCTGTGCCCACGGCGGGGGGTTGGAACGGTCCCTTCTGGGATTCCTTTGGCGGGAATCCCACAGTTCCAGGTCCTTCTCACAGCCTCCAGCCTGTGTTTCTCCGTCCTTTACCCACTGTCACCCACAAAACCCGCACCAGGTCGGGGGGACTGGTTTGATTGGCTTTTACCCAGGACTCCTCTTGAACCCGCAGCAGCAAACTGCTGCTGAGTTTCGTGTCGTGTTTCTGCCCCTCTCTTGTGCTTTTCAACAGCTCACCTTGGAGGGGAAAAGAAACCAGAAAGCAAACCGGCTCTAAATGTCTCGGAGCTGCTGTCCAGAGATGATAATTCACCTCTCGCAGGCTGGGGAGGGGTTGCTGGGGCTGCTCTGCAGCTCTGGGTAAATCCCATTGCTATTCCTTGCTGCAGGAAGCCTGTCCCGGGTGTCAGGACGGGTTTGGCACTGCTGCTGTCAGCGCTCGCGCGCGGCCTCGAGCAGCAGCGTGCGGCGCCTTGCTGGAAGGTTCAGCCTGAGAAAGATGCAAACGACACCCAGCGAGGCATGAACGCGGCTCTCGAGAGCTGCTGCGAGCGAGGTGCCTCGATCAAAGGGGAAAAAACCCCAAACCGAGCCCCAGCTGCCACTGCACGAGCTGCAAAGCAGGGAGCAGAGCTGCTGTTTGACTGCTCCTCGGGGCTGTGACTCCTCACTCGGGGACCCGTGGGTGTCACTGCGGCAGGTGAACAGCCCCGAGCTCTCTCTGGCTCCGTCTCACCCTGTCCTCGCTCTGTTTGGCAGCATCAGCCTTTGCTTTAGGGCAAGGTCAGCTCGCCTTTACCCGCGATGGTTTCCGCATGCTGAAGGTTAGGGTCAGGCGTGTGAAGGGCTGGGATCCAGCACCTTGCCCTGCGCTGGGGGATGCCCTTCGTGCCAGGGATGCTCCACCCTGGAAGCGCTCGAGGCCGGGTTGGACAGGGCTCAAAGCACCCTGGGCTCGCGGAAGGCGTCCCTGCCACGTGGAACGGGACGAGCTTTGGGGTCCCTTCGAACCCAGACGTTCCGGGGTCGCTCAGGTTGCAGCAAGGGGCTCCACGCAGCGTCTTTGTCTGGCCCAGCTGCGGCTGCCCCAGCTGCAGGCAGATTTAAGCCAGGGCGCTGTAACGCCTCGCTAGGGCGGGCTGGCAGGGCGTGCGCAGATGCTGAGATTAGTTAAGGCTTCTCGGCCACGCTGACTCGAGCTCGGTGTGGTTTTGGGTACAGCACAGAGAGAAACGGGCTCGTTGTTCTTCCACCACGGAGGGGGTAGCTTTCAGTCTTGTGAATTAAAAAAGAGAAGTTTGAAAAAAAAAACAAAAAAAAATCCTGCTGGTGTTAGAGGCAGAGTCAGTAATAAGCAGCAGGAAATGATGATGATAATTTAATACCGTGCACATGCAGGTGGTTTGCGTTGGGCCATTACTCACAGGGCGCGGGGGAGATGCTCTGCAGGTCCCTGTTTGCTGAGGTGCTGAGTGAGGCACGGCCGGAGCGGCTCTGCCCTTCCCTGGGAGTGGAGAACTGCAGAGAGCTCCAGCAGCAGCAGTTCCTTTCCCTGGGGAAGGAACAGAGGTGAAGGCTGGGAGAGGGTCCCAGGGCCTCCAGGAGGTGGTCAAGGGCCCAGTGCAGAAGTGGAGGCCGGAGGTTGTGCTGGATCTGCTGACAAGAGCTGAGCACCAATGAGGGAGGACGAGCCCGATGGGGAGCGGCTGAGGGAGCTGGGAAAGGGGCTCAGCCTGGAGAAAAGGAGGCTCAGGGGGACCCTCTGGCTCTGCACAAGTCCCTGACAGGAGGGGGCAGCCGGGGGGAGTTAAGCCTGTTCTCCCAGGGAACAGGGACAGGAGTAAAGCCTCAGGCCGCACCAGGCGAGGTTTAGGTTGGACAGCAGGAGAATTTCTTCACTCAGGCACTGGCACAGCTGCCCAGGGCATGGTGCAGTCACCTTCCCTGGAAGCATTCAGAAAGTGTGTGAAGTGGCACTGGGGACGGGGGTGGGCCTGGCAGTGCCAGGCTGAGGGTTGGACCCGATGTAAGGTAACTCTGAGAGGTGTTTGCACCTGCAGCGCTCACAGCCCGGGGCTCTGCAGGAATCCAGAGCTGTTCCCGAGGAGCTGGAGCTGTGTCCAGGGCTCTGCAGGAATCCAGAGCTGTTCCTGAGGAGCTGGAGCTGTGTCCAGGGCTCTGCAGGAATCCAGAGCTGTTCCCGAGGAGCTGGAGCTGTGTCCAGGGCTTCCCAGCAATCCAGAGCTGTTTCTGAGGAGCTGGAGCTGTGTCCAGGCCTCTGCAGGAATCCAGAGCTGTTCCTGAGGAGCTGGAGCTGTGTCCAGGCCTCTGCAGGAATCCAGAGCTGTTCCTGAGGAGCTGGAGCTGTGTCCAGGCCTCTGCAGGAATCCAGAGCTGTTCCCGAGGAGCTGGAGCTGTGTCCAGGGCTCTGCAGGAACCCAGAGCTGTTCCTGAGGAGCTGGAGCTGTGTCCAGGGCTTCCCAGGAATCCAGAGCTGTTCCTGAGGAGCTGGAGCTGTGTCCTCAGGGAGGTTAAAGCAGCTCCTCTCCATCCCCAGGCTGGGAACAGCCATTCCAATGGCTCCAGGTCCCATCCTGCCCGAGCCCAGGCTATTCCCCTTCCCTCTTTCCTCCCATCACCTCGGAGTCTCATCCCCCAGAACAGCCAGTGCATTCCCTGCTTTTTCCATTGGCATTGCAGGGAGAGAGGGAGAAACATCCGCACCTCTGGTACCAGAGCCACAGTGCAGCTCCTCCACCTCAGCTGCACAAAGGGGCTCATTGGTGATTAAAAATCCCAGCTAATGAGGAGCTCTGGCAGGAGGACTCGCTCAGGAGAGTAAATCCCGTGTGAGGAATGCCATGTGGGACTGCGAGGGAAGCCTAAGCTCATGGAAAGCAGAGGATGTGTCCTGAAAACAGCGAGGTTCTTTGTGAAACAGGCCGGGCCTGACAAAGCTTTCACAGGAAAGGTGTTGATCTCAACAAACAAACTGCTTTTTTCGGGGTTTTTTTTTTGTCTCTCAAAAGAAAAAAAAAATTGGCAACAATTTCCCACCGATTCTCCAGCAAAGGAAATATGATCTCATCTTCCCCCAGAACAGCTCCCTCACTTGCAGGTGATAATTCATTCCCCATTGTCGGGCTCTGCCCTGGTTACACTCCTGCATCTGGGTGCTGCATTGTCGATACGACCCCTCTAATCACAACATTTCCTATTAACCCAGGTACGCTTCCCCTTAACTTTTCCAGCCTAAACCCGTGAAGGTGCCAGCCTGCTCCGAGCAGGCTTTACAGGGCCATGGGAAGCACGGGTTTAGCTGGCGCTGTCCGTTTTTACGGCACGGACTCTCACGCCCATCTCCATTCCTGCAGGCGCCTCCAGGATGATGAGTTATTACATGGACACAGCCATCGGCAACGCGGCTCCTTATCCTCTGGCTCGGCCTGGAATGATGGTAAGGAACGGACAGGGCAAGGGGGAAGGGCCTTGCACTGAGTGAGGGTGGGCACAGGTTGGATTTTAGTACAAAATTCTCCCCTGTGAGGGTGGGGAGGCCCTGGCACAGGGTGCCCGGAGAAGCTGTGGCTGCCCCTGGATCCCAAGGCCAGGTTGGACGGGGTTTGGAGCACCCTGGGACAGTGGAAGGTGTCCCTGCCCATGGCAGGGTGTGGAATGAGACAGTCTTTAAGTTCCCTTCCAACCCAAATCATTCCCTGACTCTGTAAAAGACAGGAATTGGGGTTGCTTTCCTACCCCAGCACTTTTCTCTCGGGCCGCTGTGATTTCTCCAGCCCTGACCCAGCTCGGTTCCATCTCCTGAGTATCCAAGGTTTCAGGCAGCTCAGAGCAGTCCTGAACTCCGAGTGTTTACCCGGAGCTTCTCTGACCCTCTGGAGCCTGCAAACCTCCCCTGGAAATGGGATCCTGCGTCGGATTTCCTGCGCTTGTGTTGGGAGGATTGTCAGGGGAACCGTGGTGCCGGTGCTCGCTCCCCCTGCCGACCTTCACCTGGGCTCGGGGGGATCGGCACAGAGCGGGGCAGCACTCGGGAACGCTTTTCTGGAGTTTTGGGGAGCGCTTGGGGGCTCCCTGTCATGAGGCAGCTCCGCTCTGTTTGCGGCTGATGGGTGGTCGTGGGTCACAAAGGTTGGAGCGTGATCCTGGCACAGGTTGGGCGGGGATTGGAGCCGTTCTTAGGGAAATCAGGTCCATATTTAGGGAAATCTGATCCATATTTAGGGAAATCTGATCCATATTTAAATAAATCAGAGCTATATTTAGGGAAACCAGACCTCTGTTTGGAGAAATGATATCTGTAGTTGTTTGTCCAAAGAACTGCTGAGCGTCAGGGGTCAGATAAACCCTGGGCTGACACAGAAATTGTGCTAAAAACCAACATTTTCCCCAAACTGGGAAGAAAAGCCCACCCTGAGCCGTGAAATATTCCCAAGGCAGCTCCACTGCTTTCCTTTAAGTGGTTCCCAGCAAGCATTTGGCTTTTAGATATTGATTGGCCATCAAGGAAATCCATTCCCCCGCAGGGAAACGGTAACAATGATCAAAAATTCAAACTTCCTGCATTTATTTATAGGGGTGTGCGTGGCATTGTCCTCTCCCAGGGACACAAACGCTTCAGTGCTGTGTATTTATTGCAGGGGATAAATGTGTGTGTGTACGTGGTAAATAAATGTATCATGTCTATGTGTATTGTTAGTTATTATATATATTATTATAGAGAATAAAATGTAAATATATATAATATAAATGTATATGATATATAATATATAATACATAATATATAATAGAAATAATATATAATATAAAGTATAAAATACATAATATATAATGTCTATAATA
>VZTA01028635.1:109895-123393 GCA_013398855.1 Mohoua ochrocephala
ACCCTGGGGCTGCCAGTGCCATCCATAGAGCGTTTTCCCTCAGTCCCTGGGATTTTGGGGCTCGTGGTTAACCCTGGGGCTGCCAGTGCCATCCATGGAGCGTTTTCCCTCAATCTCTGGGATTTTGGTGCCTCGTGGTTCACCCTGGGGCTGCCAGTGCCATCCATGCAGCGTTTTCCCTCAGTCCCTGGGATTTTGGGGCTCCTGGTTAACCCTGGGGCTGCCAGTGCTGGGGGTTGGACCCTGCCCACGGGTTTTCCCTCAATCCCCGGGATTTTGGGGCTCGTGGTTCACCCTGGGGGTGCCAGTGCCACGGAGCTCTGGGAGCTGGACCCTGCCCACACATTTTTCCCTCAATCCCAGTTCTGTGGCCCGGGCGAGGCGCGGGGCGGAAGGGGAGCCAGCGCTCCGCAGCAGTCCTGTGGCCCTTTGGGAATGAGTCGTTGGGAATTCTGAGTAGGAAATGAATTTTTTTCCTCTGGTTTATGAGCCATCCTATAGAATTTCATCGTTATTCTTGCCTGAGAACTCTGCCTGCCGGCTGCAAAGCTCTGCAGAGAGGAAATCTCTCTCTGCTTGGATCAGCGGGATTTGGGCAATTTCTGCAGAGCTTTGAAAGGTTTTCAGAAAGCTCCTTTTCCCCATCCTTGCCAGATTTGCATGAGGTGTATAAACGATGAGATTGTGGATTCTGTGCTTGCAAACCCTCCAGGGAGGGATCCTTCCTGCTCTCTTTCACTCCCGTGTCCGTGGAGCACGTGGAATGTGGGATCTGGCCGGGAGTTGGGAGAGCCTTGGTGCTCCCACAGGACAAGGAATGGTCTTAGCCCAGGTGGGAGCGAGCCCAGGGGCCTTGGTACCACCTCAAAGAGATCCCAGTTATCCTTCTCCGAGCCTGGCCTTGGCCTTCCCAGCTCCTTTCCCATCCCGAGCTGAGCGCTAGGAATGGATGCCGCTCCCAGCTTTTGCAGCTCTGTCTTTTTGGAAAGGCTGGATCTCTGAGCGGGAGTGTTTGGAAGTGAATATCAGAGCCTGAGGGAATGGTTCCATCAGACCTTGGCCCGGGGATTGCTGGCTCCCTTCGCATCCTGCCAGGCTGGGATTGTCAGAGAACCTGGAGGGATTTTGCACCCAGGAGCCCCAAATCTCATCCCGATGCCCACACGGTCCCTGCTGGAATTCCTGATGGAATTCACCCTGCCTGGAATCGCTGAGCAGGACCCGAAAGCAAAAGCCAGCACGGAACAATCTCTGGCCAGGGGAAAGTGATCTTTCCATCAGAGCCGGAGAAGGTTTTCCCTCAGCCCTGGGGGTGGTGAAAGGTGCCGTCACCGGTTCCTTGAGCCGTCAGCCCCGCTCTTGCGACATTCCCACCAGGAGGCAAATCCCAGATAGCCGCGATAGGGGAGCTGCAGCCCTGCCGGGTCCCACCCTGCTATCTCAAGAATGCATTTGAACAGGAGCTGTTTCTGCAGCCTCTGGAGGTCGGGGCTTCAGATGGAAATCAAGCTCCAGAGACAGTCCCACGGGGCAAATTTCAGGAGTTTTGGAGTTGGTGTTCAGCTCAGATAAGCCCTTGAGAGCACAGATACTTTATCTGAGCCTTATCTGAGCTATTTGCATCACTTCAGCCTGAGAAACTGCTGTCAGACGGTTGGGGGGGTGGGGAGGGTTAATTAGGATGGTCTGTCTGTTCCTTTAATTGTTATTTCCAACACAGAGACACTTCCAGGAGGATGGGACTGTCCTGTGCCCCAGCGCAGCTCCGGGAGTTCATCCAGGCTGGAGAGGGGCAGAGCAGGGAGGAGCGCCAGGCTTTAAGGACAGCCTTGGGATGGATATTCCTTGAAAGCCCCGGAAGGGATCGCATCTCTCTGCTCTCTTTCTAAAACGGGGATAGAAATCAGCCCCTGCTGTTAATTGGGAATGGAAATGATTCCTCCTTTTCTGAGCAGAGCCAGGGCTGAGCTTTCCAAAGGAGCTCTCTGCACCCCTGCTTTGTGCCTGTGACATTTCTCACCCTGCCTGCAGCTCCTGGGGGAAATTCGGGGTCCCTGATCTCTGGCTGCTCTCCCGGATCCCTCTTCACCCCAGCTTTGCTGCACTCAGCTGTTGGGCTGGAGGGACCCCGCAGTGCCACCTCCTCTTCCCGGGGCGTGGGGGGTTCGTCCACCCCAGCTCCCAGTCCTGGTGGCTCCTCCCAGCATCCACAGTGGTGGAATGAGAGAACCCCGGGATGGTTTGGGCTGGGGGACCTCAGAGCTCGTCTTGTTCCCTGGTCAGGGCACCTTCCTCTGGGCCAGGCTGCTCCAAGCCCCGTCCAACGCGGCTTTTTGTGGGAGAAGGGCTCTCGGGGATGAGGTCTGGGAGACCAGGCTGAGCCTTGCTGCCTGGATTTTGGAATTCCTCGGCTCCACCACTTAACAGAAAGTCTTGAGGCATCTAAACCCCACTGGAGCGAGATCCCTAAATCCCTGCAGCCGCTCCTGTGAGCCCCTGCGCAGCCGTTTCTCACGTTGGAGATGCAGATGATTAATTCAGTGCACATTTTATGGCCGTGCTTAATTCAGCGGGGTCAGGAGAGTGGCTGGGGGTCCCTGGAGAGCGGGGCCGTGCGAGTGCTTCGCATTACACACGAGAAGAGACGTCTGAAGTGATCCTTGGCTGCCTGCTCGGATCCCTGGAGCTGCCTCCGACCTCCCCAGCACGTGCTGGACTTTCCCAGCCCTCCGGATGGACCTTCCCCCGTGGGCTTTGGGATCAATAGGCCTTGGAAAAGCTGCGCTGGGTCAGCTGTTGGCTGTTTGAGCAGAGCTGGGACGTGGCTCCAGCCTGAGCTGGTGCGGGTTGCGTGTTCAGAAGATCCGTGCCCACCTCCCCCAGGGATGGACGATGGTTGTGGTGGCCCCGTCCCCCCTGAAATGTGACATCCCAGGACATTTCAGGCAGCCCTGGGGTGTTCGATTCACCGTCTGAGTGGATTTTCTTCCCTTCCCAGAGCTCCTTTTCAGCTTGGAAGGAAACCCCGAGCCCCAGAGGTTGTTTTGTTTCATCTCACAGCCGGTCCCGGGGAGGGCCGGGCCCCTCTGGAAGCAGGCAGGGATGAGGAGGTGCTGCGTGTGTTGGGATGATGGTTTCCCTGTGGGACGGTCGTGGGCCACTCGCTTCCCTGGTTCCAAGTGGCTTCAGTGAGGTGCGAGGTGGGAACAGCTTGGGATGGACGGCGGCGTTTGCACGTGGGCTCATTTTCAGCTTCAGGCTCACCAAAGGAGCTTCTCCAGGCTCTGGGAGCAGCTTTGGAGACCTCTGATCCCCTCTTAGAGCCAGGGCTTCTCTTTTGATGTTTTTCCTTCCCCTGTGATGCTTCAAGGGCAGGTTGGGATGCAAAGCTGGGATCTCCACAAACCTCTGGGAGCCCAGTGGGGGTCGGTCTTTTCTCGTGGGTAACAAGGGACTGGACGAGGGGAAACAGCCTCGAGTTGTGCCCAGGGTTGGTTTTTAGGAGAAATGGAGAAAAGAAACTGCTCCACCGAAGGGGAAATTTGATTTCTGAGGAGATCCAGCCCAAACTCCTTCTCCTTAAGTCAGCAGCAGCTCTTTTTCAGGAGTCAGGAATGCCTTTGTCCCTGGTCTGTGTGATTCACTCTCCACAGCTGAGGTTCAGGCAGGGCCAGGGGGCTCCTGCTTCGGTCAAACTGATGTCAGCACTGAGGTAGAGAAGGGAAAAAAAGGAAGAGTTGCCCCAAGGGAGCCTGTTCATGGAAAAATTCTAATTTGGCCAGATCCAGGCATCGTGCAGAGGAGTCTGCGCTTGGGAGATTTCAACCCAGTTTTCCAGGCTCCAGAGACAGGACTAATTCTGGGAGGCAGTGATGGAAATAAAGCTGGCATCTCCTCCTGCCCTGGACCAGCTCCTCACCACCAGCAGCCTTGGGGGTACCTGAGACATCTCCAGAGGTGTCCAGAGCCCTGCTTTGCATGCAGCCCCTGCCTGACCCCAGGAGAGCAGAGGCCTCCCGTGTCCGGCAGCTCTGGCAGTGTTTCCATCCCGGCAAACAGCCCGGCCATGGAAGTAGGAGCAGTTTTCCTTGCTCTGCACTAATCAGAGCGACAGGATAATGAGGCAGCCCAGCAGCTTTGCTTCGCCTTCCCCTCGTGCCGAGTCCCAGGCTGGGTGTCAGCTCAGTGCCCGTATCTTGAGGAAAAACCTCTCTTTTTTTTTTTTTTCTCCACTTTTCCCCTCGTTGCTGCCAAAAGCGACAGACCGCCGGGCGGAAATCATCAATATTTTGTTGAAACCAAATCCAAATATTTCCAGCCAAACCTCAGCGTTTTCTGGTGCTGATGCAAAAACAAATCTCCGTGGGAAATGCCAGCAGGGAGAGCAGATGGAGGGGTGGGCTGGGGTGTTCTGTGGGATGTTCTGTGGGGTGTTCTGTGGGGTGCTCTGTGGGGTGTTCTGTGGGATGTTCTGTGGGGTGTTCTGTGGGGTGTTCTGCCGGGGTGTTCTGCCCTGGCTCTCCGGCTGGGATGCGCGGCCGAGGGGCTGCGAGGCGCGGGGTGGTTGAACCCGAGAGCTAAATTTGGGCTGCTCTGTGTTTATCCAGTGTAAACAGCCGTGCTCTGCTGACCTGCACGGGCGGCCCGGCCCGGGCAGCTCATCCCGCAGAGCCTGGAGCGCAGCGAGTGCCGGAATTCTCTCCCTGCTTTCCAGGAGCTCGACGTGCTGCTTCCCCCCAGGCACACTCTGAGCTCGGGGAATGGTTTTAGGGGTTTGCCCCACCTGCTCCTGCCTGGCTGGGGTCAGCCTGCCCTTGTCCCCCCCTCATTTTCTCCTGCCTTTAGCACAGCCATCCTTCCATAATCATCCCTCTTCCCAAATCCCTGCCCGGGGGCCTCACAGCTCCACTGGATCACGGTGGGAGTATTTTCCCCTCCCCATCCACCTGAAATCGGGGGGTTCTGGGGCTCTCCCACGCCTGCCAAGAGCACCTTGCCCTGGCTGGCCGTCGCTGCCGCTCCTCACTTCATTAGCACCAGGGAT
The DNA here is from genome assembly GCA_013398855.1 of Mohoua ochrocephala. Lineage (NCBI taxonomy): Eukaryota > Metazoa > Chordata > Aves > Passeriformes > Acanthizidae > Mohoua > Mohoua ochrocephala. Next base: position 114,940 of record VZTA01028635.1, read on the forward strand.
GTTTATAAATGGCAGGATAATATTTTTCGTTTCCAGTTTGGGTTTCCAGGGCAGCCACTTTCTGAAGCACTTAGGAAGTTTAGAGAAGACGAGGTTATATAAACGGTTTTTCCCCCCTGGGCCCTTATTAATCAAGTGGCTGTGGAGCCATTCCCAGAGCTTTGGGATCGAGGGCACGGGCTGGGTGAGGGGAGGCAGCTTTTTCTTGGCTCCTGCCCTTTATTTGGGAGTTTGGGATGAATGGAGCTCTCAGAGGCAGCTGTGGGCTTCGAGGGCTGAGGAGGCTGCTCCTGGCTTGTGTTAAACAGGGTTTGGGGCTGGGCTCCCGTGCAGCCCCTTCTGGGCCCTCGTGTGAGCCGTGGCACTCTTTTAACAGCATTTCCCCTGGCCCTGTGGGTGCATCCCTGTCAAATTTGGTTATTTGGGGAAAAACCTTGGCATTTCCTGAGCGGGGGGTGAACGTGATTTCAGCAACACCATGCACCGAGCTGGCCCTGGTGCTCTTGCAGTGAAACCCCACGGGTGCACCCATGTGCTGATCAACAATTCCCTGACACATTCCCAGAGCTTCCCAGCCTTTTCCCACCCAAGCTCCACCAGCGGCTGCTCCCCGGGGTGGGTTTGGAAAACAGGAGCCAGCTTTGGTTCCCACTAGAATGAAACCAAGCTCTGCCTCCTCCTCCTCCTCCTCCTCCTCCTCCTCCTCCTCCTCCTCCTCCTCCTCCTCCTCCTCCTCCTCCTCCTCCTCCGTGTCCTTCCTCCTGCTGCCTCCCCCCCTCCGAGGGATGAGGAACGGGGATTTTCTGTTTTCCTTGGGTGGACGCAGCTCCGTCTGCAGCAGCAGCAGCAGGTCCAGCTGCTTCCAGCCCGGAGCCGCAGGTCCACAGGAAATCAGCTCATTAATCTGCTGCCCCACCTTCCCAGTGCTCCAGCCGGGCTCCCTCGGTGTGAACACGGTGATTGGAACAGCCAGGGCTGGGAGATGATGATTTAGAGGGAATATCTGCAGCTATTGCTGGCCGGGGCCTGGACAGAAGGGAACTGAATTTCTTCCGGGTCTTGGGAGCATGCGGGCCAAGGTGCTGAACATCTGGAGTGATTTAGGATTTAGGAGTCCTAGGCTGTTGTGCTGGAGCTCAGCCCGAGGAACTGGGCTGGGATGATGGGGGAAAACCCTCCCGTGGCTTTTGGCTTGAGCTGGTGCGGGTTGGGTGTTCAGAAGATCCGTGCCCACCTCCCCCAGGGATGGACGATGGTTGTGGTGGCCCCGTCCCCCCTGAAATGTGACATCCCAGGACATTTCAGGCAGCCCTGGGGTGTTCAATTCACCATCAGAGTGGATTTTCTTCCCTTCCCAGAGCTCCTTTTCGGCTTGGAAGGAAACCCCGAGCCCCAGAGGTTGCTTTGTTTCATCTCACAGAGCACAGATCGGCCTTCCCAGCTTCCCTTTTGCCTCATCCTCATCCGAGACCTTCCCCTCCCACAGAATCCTTCTCCAAGAGCTGAACTAACTGGGTGAAAAGAGCTTGTTAACAAATTACTTCTAATAGGGCTTGCTTTTTTTTTTTTCTTTCCATTTTGCAATTCCTTCCCATATTAAAAGTGCAAAAATGGAAAGTTTTAGCTCTGCTCGAATGACACAACATTTTCCTTGTTTATTTTCTTTTTGCTGCTTTAAAACTGACGAGAAGTGTGGGAAAAATAATAATAATAAAAAAAAACCCTACAACAAACTGGTCTGTGGCAGCCAGGAACGTGTGTAGAAAAAAAGATTTGCATCTGATTTTTCCACAAGCATGAAAAAATAATAAATAAATCGCCTGTTTTCATGACTTTTGCTGCAGGTAGCTGGAAGGGGGACAGGGAAGCAGAGTGTGCTGGATGAACCCTCCTGGCTCGCAGGGTCTTTGTTCGACAGCTTCCTGAAGATGGGATAGGGGGGAATGGCTTCAGACTGGAAGAGACTGGGTTTAATGGGATATTGGGAGGGNCAACAAACTGGTCTGTGGCAGCCAGGAACGTGTGTAGAAAAAAAGATTTGCATCTGATTTTTCCACAAGCATGAAAAAATAATAAATAAATCGCCTGTTTTCATGACTTTTGCTGCAGGTAGCTGGAAGGGGGACAGGGAAGCAGAGTGTGCTGGATGAACCCTCCTGGCTCGCAGGGTCTTTGTTCGACAGCTTCCTGAAGATGGGATAGGGGGGAATGGCTTCAGACTGGAAGAGACTGGGTTTAATGGGATATTGGGAGGGAATTAATCCCTGGGAGGGTGAGCAGGCCCTGGCACAGAGGAGCTGTGGCTGCCCCTGGATCCTTGGAAGTGTCCAAGGCCGGGTTGGACGGGGCTTGGAGCAGCCTGGGACAGTGGGAGGTGTCCCTGCCCATGGCAGGGGTGGCACTGGATGGGCTTTAAGGTCCCTTAACCCCCCTGAAATCACCCGTGGCTGGCGCGGGGTGACCACGTCCCCTCTGGAGCCGCAATTCCTTGCCCAGCAGCTGTTCCCATTGACACCCGCAAGGATTTAGGACCTCGGGCGAGCTAATCGGGAGCCGCTCCCGGGGAGAGAGGCGTGTTATTTAATTAGCCGCACAATGGGCTGGCTGGGAGGCACGTGGTGGCTCTGATGGCAGCGGATAGATGTCCTTTTAGCCGGGCTAATTGTCGGGAAATAGCGGGGGCTTTGTTCAGCCCCAGCGTGGGCTCTGTGATCTCGCAGAGCCCCGGGGGCTGCCCCGCTTTATAATTTTAGACAGATCCATTCAAGCCTGGCCTGCAGCGCGGGGCCGAACAAGCCGGGCATTGTTGCAGAGCCAGGAGCGGCGGCCAAGAAAACCACCCCGAAAAACCCAAACACGTGTAGGGAGGAATATTTCCCTGGCGTTTGCTCGCTGCCAGGCCAGGTTGCCAAGCGCGGACAATCGCGGGACAGGAGGATTTTCCTCTTCCAGACGCGTTTGCAGGCGGATCCCTCATCCCGGGGGTGATGCTGGGGGTGTCTGTGCTGGCAGAGCCTCTCTGGGCAGGGCAGTTCCAGGGCTCATCCTGGAATTCCCGTGCTCTGGGATAACCGTGCCCATCCCTGAATTCTCTCTCCAGTCTGTGTGCACCTGTCACCTCACGGCCGTGGCGGGGCAGTGGTTCGGGATGGAGGGACCTTGGCTGGTGGAGCTCGGTGGTTTGGATGGAAATCCCGGTTCTCCTTCCTGAGCTTTTCCCTCAAATCTCTCTCTGGAGAGACCCCATCACGGCCCCCGGCCCCTGACCTTTTCCTTTGGGACTGCTGAACTCCCAGCTCCTTTGGAAGGGAGAAAGTGTCATCCAAAAAAGGGATGGAGGCACAAAGGTGGAAATATCGACCAGGAGTTAAACTTCCGTCGCTCGAACCCCTCTGTCCTGGCCCCGGCGTTAACCCGGGGGTCACCGCAGCCCTGTGGTTTGTTTTCCTGGGCTGGTCACTTCCAGCTGGCTGCGGGGATGGGATTTTCCTGGTGGCTGCCACTTCTAGGGCTGTGGGTTCTGTGCCAGAGCTTGGAGCCAGACTCACCTTCCTCGGGAGGTGCTTGTGCGGCGCTTGGACCTTGCTGGAGTGAAACGTGGCTGTCCCTCGGTGATGTTTTGGTGGCGGGGGCGGTTTTGAAAGATGGAAAGGGCAGAGAAGCGTCAGTGATCACAGCCTGGCTGTCAGGAGACCCTTTATGAGCAATGATCCCTTTGCCTCTCCTTCCCAATCCCTCCGTGTGTCCCAGGGAAGGGAATTTCGAGGGCTACCAGGGATCGGTTCAGGAAGGAGAGACTGGTGAACGCCAAGAGTGCAGCCACGAGCAGAGCCGTGCTGCTTAAAGCTGAGCTGGCTCTGAAGGAGAGAGACCTGAGGCCAGAGAGAGCCGAGCAAAGGCGAGAGAGGGGTCCTGCGGGTGGGGTTTGATGTGCATCAGCCGCACGTGCCCGGTGTAATCCTGAATATCGCGAGTTCAACAGCGAAACCCCTCGGGATGTGTTTGCCGAGAGCTCGGTGCTGTGACTCGAGGGGAGAGGGAGAAGGTCCGGAGAGAAAACAGCTTGCGAGGAGTTTCCATCCAGCGGGGACACGAGCGAGCGGCGGCGCCCCTGCCAGCGAAATTCCCGTCAGGGCGGCATTGCTGGAGCCCAGAGCGGCTCCTCAGGTGCGGGATCAGCCCCTCCGGGAGGCGCTTGGAGATGCTCGGGCAGCTCGCGGGGCTCGCTCGGGGTCCCCCGGCGTGTGACGGGGCTGTGGCTCTGCGTGCCGAGCCCTGACTCCCGCTGGCCACAAAGAGGCTTTTGTGAGCCCTCCCCGCCGGGACTTAATGAGAGCAGGAGCCGCGGAGGCTCGGAGCCCGGGGACAGGCGGTCACAGGAGGGCATTGTGGCAGCGATGGCCCCGGGCTGGGCCGGCCCAGGGCTGGAGATCCCAGCGGGAACGCTGCCCTGGCTGGGGGACTTTCCGTGCCTCCAGCCCCGCAGCGAGGGGACCCCACATGTGGGGCACGGGCAGCGCCTCCGCGATCCCGGCGCGGGGTCCGGGAGCGGCCCGGCTCCCCCAGCCCGCCCGGGGGCACACGGAGGATGTGCCGCTAACGAGCTCGGCTTCCCTGCCCGAGCCAAAAACGGGCGGCTGGAGTCAGCAGGGCTAATCCAGCCCCCTCTTACCAAAACACTCCAATACTTCCCAGCTATTACGGCGCTTGAAAGAATTTCTCGTATCATTTTAAATTCCAGGAAAGGTATCTCCCCGGGGAGCGGCCGCGGCAGCTGCCGGCTCTTTCCTCTCATTGCACAGAGCCACCTCCACACCCAGGGCCTCCTCCCTGCTCTTTCCTTTCTTGGAGTGGTGGCCGCTGCTCCTTCCAACAATGTCCCCGTTACGATAAATCCTTTCATGTCTCCGTTTCTCCCTGGAACTGCAGGACAGTTTTTTGGTGGGGTTTTTTTTTCCCTCTCCCCTTTGCTCCTGATTTTTCTCTCATGCCCTCTGGATGTTGTTTACTTGACAAAACATCAAACCCAATCCCTGACCGCTCGCGGTCATTAAAAGTCCCTTGGCCGTTTTGGGGAAGGCTCCAATTTGGCTAATTACGTTCTGCCATAAATATCCCCCTGCAGCTTTAATTGGATATGGTGTTCTTCATTTCCTGGCCATTACAGCTGGGTGGATGCTCCGCATTATTCCGTGGCCGCTGCATTTCACCCCATGTTTTGGTAGCAGCAGTGCTCGGAAAAGCTCCTTCCCCAGACCAGAAGTTACACCTAATTCCTGCTGGAATGAGAGTGGGGAAATGCCAGGGAACAGAGAAGCTGTCCCAGCTCCATGACACCTGAAGGAGAGCCGGCAGCTGCCCTGGGCTGGGACAGGAGTGAATTTGGCCGCGGAGAAGTGAAAGAGCCACCCCAGCCAGGAGAAAGGTCATGGAAGGTTCGGAAATCCCAGCAGAGGCTCCTCTCTCCTGACACCTTTCCTCGGTGCTAAATGAATACTAATTATTATTGTTCTGTGAACCCAAGGTTAGTCAGCGGCCCTGGGAACAATGGGGCACTACTGCCCGTCCTTTCTTTGTTCCCAGCGGCCGCCGGCAGCGGGGCCGCGCTGCGGAGGGAGGGCAGATGGTTATCGCCCATCGCAGGGCCGCAGGGCCGCTCTCAGCCCCGCATCCTCCCTCCCCGGGCAGAGCCTGAGTGGGTATTAACGCTCGGGAACGACCCGGTGGAAAACGAGGGTGAGACTTGGATGGGGGAGAGGAAAGATTTCTCTAAAGCCCGCGAGCAGCAAATAGGAACCAGTTGCTGGGGCGAAGTCATGTTTGGCAGGTCTCGGACCCGGCATGGTCACATCCCAGCTGAAGAAACTAATCAATGGATTCCTTCCATGCCTTCTGCGAACACTGAGCCATTGAGCGGCTCAGCTGGAGCTCAGAGCCAGGGCTTTCATGTTGCAGCTCTGAAGTGAACACAAATTAAGGCGGCTGCTGGGATGGAGCTCGAAGGAGAGATTCAGCTGCCCTGGGAGGAAGCCTCCGTCAGCAGCGACTCCGTTCTTATCCTCCCCTTCGGGTATTTTTTGCCCTGGTGCTGCTTTTGGGAGCATTTCCAGTTTCCCTGTGTGTGGGGGTTGCCATTCATCGCCCCAGCAAAATGGAACCCGGGTTTGGGGAGGCACAAGGGGGCGAGGCAAAGCTCAGAGCTCCTCTGCAGCCACCCCGCACCGAGCTGGGCTCGGTGTCATCGGCTGCGTGGGACCAGGGCTCAGCCGGGATGCCAGCAGCCTGTGGACCTCTCCTAACACAAACCACACAAGCTGTGAGAAAGGTCTTTATTAGCGGCTTTGTCGTGGTCCAGAGGAGAAGGATCTCCAGCACAGGTGCCCTGGAGTTCAGCCAGTCCTCGAGACTGTAACAGGAGAGGCTGAGCCAAAAGCGTCAGCCCAGGGGAGCAAGGCTGAAGCAGAGACACCTCAGGGCACCCGCTGCCTCCTCTGCTGCTGCATCTCAATCCCTGTCAGCTCCATCCCCTGCCCGGGAGAGCCTTGTGCCACCAACAGCCTGTCCCAGTTTGTGTTCGGGCGAGTCCCAGTGACCTCGCCGCGCCTCCTCCCCCGTTTCGGTCCGGGGGTTGCGGTTTGCTGCAGCCGCGCTCCGAGCGGGGCGAACGAGCCGCCCGGGGGGGGTCATTTCCATTCGGTTGGGACCGCAGGTGCTCGGTGCTGGCTCCGGGAGGCAGCTGCACAAACCCGCACCCCCGGCCGGCTCCCGCCTCTCCCCGCCGCGGGATCCCGGCCCGGCCGAGTGCAGGAAGGGAAGGACTGGGGGGCTCTGATAACTGCATCGGGTTTCTCTTCCCAAGCCTGCTCTGGAGGGATCAGAGATCAGGCAGCTGTTTCTCCTGAATCCCCTTTTGATTTTCGACCAGAAACGTTCAGCTAAATCTCCTCTCTGTGGTTTCTTCCTTCAATTGTTGCTGCAGGGGGAAGAAAGAAACCCAAACCGAGGGCAGGTGCGAGCGCATGATCCCGTCCTGGGGAGGGACCGCGTTTCATCCTTGCAGCCATCCTCTTTCCACCTTCGGATTTCCAGGTTCATTCCTGTGGTAGCTTTCAAACCACCGGCCGAGGTTTCCAGTCCTGAGCACGGCTCAGGCTCTCCCGAGCCCTCGGCAGTCAGTGGAGGGAGGTTTTTCACCACAGCAAATTGCTGGTCCCACTCCACTGCTGCAGGAACGGGTTGCCCAGACCTGAGCTTACGAGCGAATTGGAAACAAGATTCCCTGTAAAACTGGGAATGGCAGAGGCTGGCAGTGGGTGAGGAAGATGAACTTTGGGCTGGAGCTCCTGCCCGGCTTCGCCAGCTCTCAGCCCTCCTGCTGCTCGATCTGCCTGCCTTGGCAAAGCCGTGCGTGCAGCCAGAGCCAGCTCTCCTCGTCTGGCCCCGGCACCTCGCAGCTTCTTTCGGTTGCACAAATCTGCTATAAATACGCCCGCGGTGGCTGAGAAAGGCCCTGCTGCAGAAGCGAAATAATCTGAGCTGCAGCGTTTGCATCTGCAGCTCCTCTTTCGGGGCCTTGGGAGGTTTCAGGGGTGTTTGCAGGCGGGACCCTGGTCCATCCCAAGGGCTGGGCAGTGCCCGTGACCCCGGGCCTGTGCTCACTCGAGCCCATTTTTGATGGGAGCAGCCTGATCTGCCCCAGAGAGTCAGAGGCTGTTACAAACTCTCAGAGTGACAGAACCACAAGAGCTGGTTGCTGATGAGTTTTTTTTCTCCGTGCCGGTAAGCTGACATCTGTGAGTCATTCTCTCCTCCTGCTCTGCCGTTTGCGGTCTCAAGTTTGTGCTACCTAAATACAATCAAACAGATTTCATGTGAAAACCGATATTCTTCTGTTAACTCCATGCCGTGCTGCCTTGATACTCATCTTGCATCTTCAAGCTGCTTTTTTATCCAGTCAGTTCCCAACTTTTTTGGCCTCTCGCCTCTACCGAGCAGGCCTGGGAACAGCCACCCCCGGCTGTCACCCACCAGGACTCAACGTGCACAGCTCTGCCCTGCCCGTGCCCCTGAGTTTGGACCTGTGGGACGGGATCAGGCTGCTCCAGGCGGGATGATGGGAACGTGAAGGGGTGATGGAAATGTGAGGAGATGATGGGAGCGTGAAGGGGTGATGGGAGCTGAAGGGGTGAGTGTGAAAGGCAGCGGTTCATGTCGAGACAGGCAGGGTGAAGACAATTGGCCCGGTTTCAAGAACCATCGGTTTCGGGCAGTGGCTCCAGCCAGGGCGGCGTTTTCCCGTGCTCAAACTCTCATCCCGTCGTGTTCGGGGGCCGGGATTCGAGCAGAGGTCGGGGCGGAGGCGCCCTGGATGCGCTGCCCCCGCTCCATCCCCGGACCCTCCGTTCCCCCCGGCAGGGCCGGCTCCGCTCCCCGCGGCGCCGGGGGCCGGGGCCG
>VZTA01028635.1:136076-170511 GCA_013398855.1 Mohoua ochrocephala
GTGCAGTGTGTGGGACACGAGAGGGGCCCGTGGAGGTGTCGTGGTGGCATCAGCAGAGTCCCAGCCCCAAGGAGAGCCGAGGAGATGGGGCTGGCTCAGGTGGCGGAGCAGAGGGAGCACGTTTTGCCCTCTCCTGTCCAGCTGGTTCTCCTTCCCCTCCTGTGGGATGCTGCTGTGCTGGGACACGCGGCTTGGGAAGGGGCTCGGAGTGCGCAGGGAGCGCTGTGAGCTGCCCTGGGGTGGGGTTCGGCTGCGGAGGGGCTGCTGGGCGGATCTGGGTGTGTTTGAGTGTATTTGAGTGTATTTGAGTGAGCCCCGGCCAGGGACGCCCTCAGAGAGGAGGAGTCAAGGCACTTGCGAGGGCAAATCCTCAGGGGGGTAAATCCAGGGATGCAGAGGAGTCAATCCATGAGCACACGGGGGAATTGGAGGCATGTGGATCGTTACCTGCCATCTCTCGGCAGCTGCCGGCGGAGCTGGCTGTTTGCTCTCAAGAGTTACAAATAATTTTGTTGATTAAAATGATTGATTATCCTCGGCCTAATATTATTTAGGCAGAGCAAACAGTGCTGAGATTTACCAGCTGCTCTCTGACCTCCCAACCCTGATCTGTTTGCAGAGAGCCTGTGCAATTATTTGTTTGATTTCAAAGCTAAATATCCTAATCTTCCCTGTCCGCCTTTGGAAGCTGCAGCTGGCACCGGGACAGCTCGGGCTGATAAGGGACGGTGCTCGTGTGCAGTGACACCTCCCTGGGCACAGAGGGGCGAGGGGGGGGACACGGCGAGCTGGTGGTCACAGGTGAGGACAGGGGGAAGCTCTGGGGCTCCTCCTCCTCCTCTGCACGCCCCCGTGGAGCCGAAGCGCTCCCCGGTGTGTGGAAGGAAGGGAAGTCGGCAAAGCCTGCGCGGGAGCCGGGGCTGTGCGCGGATCCCTCTGCCAGCCGGGGGGACGCGATGCGCCGCGACTTGCAGCTGCCATTGAGCAATCCCGGCCGTCTGGCTGGCATTGCCCCGCGGGGAAGGGGTGGCCGGGAAGGCTGCGGAGGAGGGGGTGGGACAGGCAGGAATCTGCAGCTGCCGAGCGGCGCAGGGCTCGCCCAGCGCCCGGCGCCCGGGGCGAGCGGAGGTGACCCGGAGCTGCCGAGCCTCCCTGCCCCGTCATCCTCCGAGCCTTCCGCATCACCGCCTCCGTGCCGGCTGCATCCCGTGGGGATGTTCTGGGCTCGAGGAAGCCGCAGGAACATCCCTGGGGACCTTCCACTCGTGACTGCGTGGACACCGCCCCCGCGTGTGCCCTTGAAGCCCTGACAAACATTCCCGGAGGATGAATGGGAGCCGGGGAGCGGCTTTGATGTGGAGGGACATTTCTGGGGGGTTGAACATCACCCCGGCCCCAGGGCACTGCCGCTGTGCTGCCATGTGCTGCCCTCGTGCCTGGCGTGACTCGGCCCTGGCTCAGCCCGGGGGCAGGGGCTGGGGCCAGGACACAGAGGGATCATCTGTGCGGGGAATCCAAGGGAAGGCCGGGAATTCCTCGGGACAGACACACTGGAGGTGTTTGGCCGAGCATCTCCGTGTCTAATCCCTTCCCAAGGCGAGGATGAGTGAGGCTCTTGTTAGGACCGGTGGTTTCCCAGCAGCAGGGACACGTCTGGAGCCCATCTGCCCCAGAAATGCCTCGTGTCCTGGTGACGGGCAGCACAAATGATGGGGTTTTATCCAGGGCATGGAGTTACCGCGCATGGATCACGGGGATTGCGGGATGAAAACACCCCGAGCCGTGAGGTCACACGTGGCTGCTCACAAAGTGTGCTGGCACAGTTTGTTCTTCAGGTGTGTTCGAGCCGGCTCGGAGGGAGGGTTGGGATCCTTTTGTGGGTGATGAAAGAGCTCAGCTTGAGTGAAGGTTCCTTGGCCCTTCTCCTGCTGCGAGGGGACAGCCCTGCCAAGAGATCTCAGCCCTCCCTTTTCACACTTCCCATCCTGACAGCATCTTCCCCGCACGATGTTCTGCCAATTATCCTCAACCTGGCCTTGCTGCCTCCCTGCTCTCCCTTGCTGGGAGGCTCTGGCGCGTGGTTTGGCAGCCCCAGCCTGCGGCAGCAGCTGGAGGTGTTGGAGCCGAATCCCCTTTGTGTCTGTCCCTGTTCCTGGATGATGACGAAGGAGAGGGAGATGAATATCTGGAGAAGAGTCTGAGGATTTGTGGGGATGGGTGGAGAAATGTCCCACTTGAACTGCCCGGGGGTGATCACAGGAGTGCCCCGGGGGCATCTCACGGGTGCTTCTGCAACCCAGGAAAAATCCATGCCGGGTTTCTGGGATGGGTTCATCCTTCTCTCGGGACAAATCCTCCAGTGCCATCCCTCCTTCATCAAAAATGCCAGAAATGGCTTCATCAGCCAGAGACTTGATGGGAGAGCAGCAGAATTCCTGGCTTTTACCTGGCTGGGAGGGAACGTGAGCTCACAGGGATGCTGGGTGTGGCTGACCTGGAGCGCCGTGTCCTCCCTGAGCGCCGGAGCCCAGCATGGGACTGCCCTGGGCTCCCGCAGCCCTGGAAACCTCCGGGGGCTCGTCTGGGACTGAGGGGAGAGCGAGGAATTTCAGGCGGCTTCTGGTGGCAGGGGTGAGCCCCGAGAGTGCCTGGGGCTCTGTGCCAGCGCACAGGGGTCGCTCCGGCTGTTTGCTGACCCTCGGCAGGGCTTTCCCCCCGCTTTTCCCCCACTGCCTTGAGCCATCCGAGCTCTGCGGGGCGTGAGGAGCCGGGTTTGGTGAAAGGAGCATCACCCGGAGGTGGAGCAGCGCCACGGGCATGACCTGGGCTGGCCGGTCACACTTGACCTGCTTCCAGCAGGGCTGGGTGTCCATTACAGGCTTTCCCAGCTCCGGGAGCGCGCGTGTGCCCGCGCCCGGGGATTAGAGCGCTTTAGCAGCGCGGTTAGCAGGGATTAGGGCGATTATCCCGCGGGAAGCGTGGCTCACAGGTCTGAGCCAGGCTTGGGAGGGTCCTCCCAGCCCTGCTGAGGAGCGATGCCGGCCTGGGAGCGAGGTGCTAATCCCGGCTCCAGCGGGGATGCCGCTCCTGCGGTGTTCCATTGGGAAGGAGGGAGGAAAGGGCGCTGAGGGCCGGGCGGCTGCCAGAAGAGGATTTGCCTCCCGAGCAGGAGGGGTTTGGGCACAGGAGGGGTTTGGGCAGGTGGAAGTTGCTCCTTCTGGCCTGGCTGTCCCCGGCCTGCAGCCTCCATGGGGGTTTAGTTAAGCCGGACTTTGCCCTCAGGCCAGCGGGCTCGGGAAAGGCTGGTGGGAGTTCTGGGTTGTGATGCTGTTCAATCTAAAGGGGCTTCCGAGGCCGTTCAGAGCTGATCCAAGAGCGGGAGGGTCTCGTGCTGAGCTGATGGTGGGGCTGGAGCTGAACCACTCCGGCCTTGTAGCACCTCGTCCTAGAACCCTCAGATGGGTTGGGTTGGGTTGGGTTGGGTTGGGAGGGACATCAAAGCTCTTCTCATTCCATTGGTGCCTTCCACTATCCCAGGCGGCTCCGAGCCCCGCCCAGCCTGGCATTGGACACTCCCAGGGATCCAGGGGCAGCCACGGCTGCTCTGGATGACAATGATGGAACTTTCCTGGTGACCAGTCTTGTCTCTGACTGCTTTGATGGTTCCAACGAGCGCCGTTAAACCATGGCCACGTTCCCCAGCCTCAGAGGTGGCTGAACCTCCCCGGGGTTTACTTTATCCATCCGTGCTCCTTCCAGCAGCTGGAGTGGGGAGGATGGGGTGAATCCCCAGCCGAGGGAAGCCCCTGAGCTGCTGCAGGAAGAGGAGCAGTGGGCCCTGGCCCTGCCGAGCTGGGGGAGCTTTCCCGTAATCGCGGTGAGCGTTGACTCAGGGGCTGTGGTTTAGCTCGGCCTCGGCCCTGGCCTTTCTCTGGCACTTCATTCCCTCCTCTCTCCCACAAAAGCCAAGGACGGAGCGAGCTGCCCACCAGACTGCTCCCCTGCAAGCTCCTGGGACTCCCGAGGATGCTGCTTTCCCAGGGTTGCCATCCAACACCCACACTGCGAAGCGGGGAGAGGGAGGGAGGAGAAGGAGCAGGAGCCCGAGCAGGGCGGGCTGGGACTGATGGTGGCTGCGGAATCCTTCCCTGGGCCTGGTTCCTCCCGGCTGCCGGAGCCCCAGAGCCAAACCCAGCCCTCCCTCACCTGGGGGCTGCTCTGTGCCCATTTTTCCTCATGGACACGGCTCTCCCAAGCGCCCACCGAGCCAGGGGTGTCCATGGGACACGGGGCTGAACCCCAAAACCCGAGGCTGAGCAGAGCATCCCAACACCTCACCCGCAGCCGAACCTTCCCCACTGGTGCTCCAAGCGCCGAGAGCCCAAACTCGGGAAGAAATGCTTTTGTCTGCATTTAGGGAGGACAGCGTTCAGGCCCGGGTCTGAGGGGAAGAGCTGGCCCCCACGGCACACCACAGCTCCCTAAGAATGCTGCTGAGGGCCAGAAAAAAGCCGGCTTTGTTGGGCTTTCTGCAGCGCTAAGCAGTGTAGGCTTTCGGTTTCCTCTCTTGTTTTTCTCTTGAAGCCCAGCTTTCATCTCAGTATTTATTTTTCACTGCTTGAAGGAGGGAAAAAAAAAGACTTATTTTTCTTCTTTTTTTTTTTTTTTTGGAAGAAGAAATATATTTATTTTAAATTAAAATAGCAAAAGTCTGCACCTTTTGTGCCATCCTTGCAGAGGGAAGCAGGGCCGGTCTCTGGCGAGTTGCAGCGGGAAGGGGACCCAGAATCTCCCCCTCTCTGCTCCCATCCCATCCCTGCAGCCCCAGCAAACACCTCCCGCTGTGCTCAGCCCCGCTCCCCATCCAGATTTCCTTCTGGTCCCTTTTTTTCCAGCCTTCTGTCCCACTTTCCCTTTCCCCCCCTCGGATCTCGCTGCCCTTTGGGTCCGAGGAGCCCTAATTGGAACAGGCCGGCTCCTCTCCTGCTTCCTGCGTGGGAGTGAGAGGCAACGCTTGTGAAAACAGTTCAAAAGTGCACACAAATTTTTGCCTAATCCTGCCTAAATAACAGGGGGCTCAGCCAGGGTTGTTTGCCCTGCTCCAGGGCGGGGGGCACCTGGGAAAGGCGGAGCTGCCCGAGGGGCTGGAGGTGCCTGGGGGTGCTGGAAACCCGAGCCGGGGATGTGGGGACGCGGTGGGGACGCGGTGGGGACGTGGTGGCTCCGCGGTGCCCGGGCGGCCTCGCCGGGGAGCGTGGGAAGGGTCTCGGCTCCCGGCCCCCCTCGCCTCAGCCTCCTCTGATCCTGAGAAAGGTTCTTGGCTGCTGAACCCTCCCAGCTGGGGGACGTTGGGAAATCTGTGCTCCAACCCTGCCCTGGTTGGGATCCTGGGGAAGGCTGGGAGGGAAGGGGCTCAGGGGGATGAGCTCGGTGTGGGCTGGACGGGGGAATCATGGGCTCGGTGGCCACGGACTCACTGTGGGCACGTGGGGAGAGGGTGGGAGAGTGAACCCCGGTCATCCCCTGCAGAGCCTCTGGGAAACTCCTGCTCCATCCTCATCCAGCAGTGGGGGGACATCCCGGAGCGTGGGCAGCTCCAGAGGGATGGGATGGGATGGGATGGGATGGGATGGGATGGGATGGGATGGGATGGGGGCTCCAGGGGGATCTCAGCTGGCTCAGGGCTCAAGGATTCGAGGGGCACAGGCGTGAATTCATGGGGCCCTTGGATGCACAGTCCCTGCAAATGATCTCATTTGAAACCAACGTGCATCTTCTCCCAAATTCAATCACGGAATCCTGGAATGGTTTGGGTTGGAAGGGACCTTAGAGCTCATCCAGTGCCACCCCTGCCATGGGCAGGGACACCTCCCACTGTCCCAGGCTGCTCCAAGCCCCAATGTCCAGCCTGGCCTTGGACACTGCCAGGGATCCAGGGGCAGCCACAGCTTCTCTGGGCACCCTATGCCAGGGCCTCCCCACCCTCCCAGGGAAGGATTTCCTCCTAAAATCTAATCTAAATCTAAATCTAAATCTAAATCTAAATCTAATCTAAATCTACTCCATTTTAAAGCCTTTCCCCCTTGTCCCCATGCCCCTGCAAAGCCACTCAAAGGCCTGGAATCTCCGTGACATCCGTGTGCTCCGGGCCTGGGAAGAAGGGGAGGCTGAGGAGATCTGGGTGTCCTGCCCTCGGTGTCCCTCCATCCATCAGGGCAGGGACAGGAGGTGGCTGCGGGGTCGGGTGGCTCCGCTCTGACCCTGCCCACATCCATTTCCAGCAGCTACTGGGCAAAACCCCTCACAGGGACACGCGGGGGCTCTGGTGGAAAAAAAAGTGAGTGGCCGAGGGGAGCTTGGAGGAGTCACTGACCCCGAGTGGAAACTCGGCTGAAAAATGACTTTGCTCCCGTCCTCCTGCTCGGAGCATCCTTTTTTTCCCCCCTCTCTGCCATTTATTTTCCTTTTGCAACCAGCTGCGAGCGCCTTGGCGTGCAGAGCAGTTCTGTGCGTTTTAAGGTCAAAATCCCTAAAGTTTGTAAATCCGAGCCCTTTAAAAAGATCAGATGTGTGGAAATAGTTTACACACGCAGGGCCTGGTGGGAGCGGAGTGGGAATTCGGCTGGGAGATGAACTCGGTGATCTTGGCCTCTGGTTTTCTCTCAGGCTCCACGTGCCCCTGGCTGGGGGGTCTGGGCAGGTCCCCCTTAGCACAGAGCCCATCCAGGGCGGTGTCAGGGTGTTTTATCCTCCGCTCCCTCAGAAGTGCCATCCCCAGGGATGTCAGGGAGCTGAAGGGGCCCAGTTTGGAAAAGCCACGGAGCCCCCAGATCCCCCTTTGCCTTGGAAAGCTGCAGCCGGATAAAAGCTGTCCCCGCGCGGGGCAAATTCCGCGTCTCTGCTCTGCAGATGCCCCTGACGATTCTCCGGGGCGACTGCGACTCCTGGCACTGTTTAAAAACGCAACCAAAGCTCCCTGCCTGCCCTCCCGGGAGGGAAATCAAAGGCTGGACGAGGACGCGGCATCCGCGCAGCCCCGTGCACGTGGCAGTGGTGCCGGGGGGGCTCCGGTGGGCTCCTAAGAACCAGCCAGAAATCCCAGCCCGGCCCCTGCTGCTGAGCTTGCTTTTGGGATTAAAGCCCTGGCATTGCTAAGCTGGGTTTAGGTGGAACAGCTGGGCCCGGTGCTGGCTCGCGGCCCGGCCCTGTGCTCTGTGGGCAGCACTAAAGGAGAGGTTTTATTGGCGCAAGGTTTGATTAAAATCTTGCAAACAGGTTTCAGATGGCACTGAAAGCTGATACCGGGGCAGCTAAGCCGGGCTTGTTGCTTTTGTTCCTGAAACGCTGCTCGGCTCTGACCTTTGGGCGTCCCAGACTGGAGGCGAAGGGCTGGAGGACATCGCCGGGGCTGGGTTTGCCTCCATGGGAAGGAATTTCCCTGCACCCAGCAAAGCTGATAGAGTTATAGGATATTCCGGGTTGGAAGGGGTTTACAGGGATCACTGAGTCCGACTCGCGGCCCTGCACAGAGCTGGGTGAAGCCCACCGTGCTCCCTGCACATAAACCTCCCAATGTTTCAATAAATATTCAATTATTTAAATAATTGCAGCATCCCCAAAGCAGCAGAGGCAGAATTTAGGGTCAAAACTGTCCATCCACCCCATCTTCCTCAAGTCACCCAGCCCAGCCTTGTCCCCAGACACGTCCTCAGAGCTTCACGCGTTCAGTTTCCCCTGGGTGAGTTTTCCCTGGGTGAGTTTTCCCCGGGTGAGTTTTCCCCAGCTCTGGGACACTGCCGACCCAACCGAGGGGCTCGGGGCTTTGGGGCTGCTCCGTCCTTGGCAGAAATTTGAACAAGTGGCTGCGACCTCGCAGGAAAAAAAGCAGAGGATGTTTCAGTCTGAAATCTGCTGAGCACACCACATTTTGCAGAAGCCTCGAAATGCACATTTGGGTTGCTTTGGGTGTTTAAATAGGAACCCTCCTCTGGCACGGGTTTTTTTTTTAATATTTGGGAACAGACAGTTTGCTTCCCTGTGACCTCCCCCTGGGAATCACTTTTAAGTCTCCCCTGTTTTGACAGGTTGTTTGTGCAGAGCTCAGCGCTCACCTTCCTAAACCGAAACCTTATCCCCCCTGCTACCGAAAAATGGATTCGCTGGGTTTGTGCAAAGCCAACCCCACGCATGGATCCCGCGGGACGGAACAGTGGGGTCAGGGATGGGCCCTTGCTGTTGCAGAGATAAAAATACCATTTTTCACTCCGCTCTTGGTGTCCGGCCTGAGGAGAGCACCTCCACACAGGTTTTCACGGGTGGCTCAGTGTTCAAACCGGGGTTAGAAGCGTTTCCTCAGCCCAGGTCTGACTCATCTTCCCAGAGCAGGCGGGAGCTGCTGTTGAGGCGGGCGGAGGGAGCGGATTCCTGGGTGGTCCCTGTGACCACAGAGCAGGGAGAGCAGAGCATTCAGATGTAACTTGAGGATGAAGGGAAAGGGGCACGGAGCCACTTTCTCCCGGTGTTATCTCAAGCAGCAGATGGAGAGCAGAGATAGCGGCGCTGGCTGCTCGTTTTCTGTGCCCTCTCCAGCCAAATCTGGTAAATGATGAAGTGTGATTTGCCAAACAGCCCTTGGAGGTGGGGTTTGCTTTGGAAGGTCCTGATCCTGCCACTGTGGAGGCAGCCCTGGATTTTATGTGCTGGGCTGAGGGCAGGAACCGTGTCCCGAGAGACTCCGTGTCAGGAATGTCACTGCTCCTACCTGAGCCAAGCGTCTGCAAATCGTTTCTTGAGAGCCTTGGGGGCTTGGCTGGAGGAGGTGCAAAGGGAAGGGGGAATTTTTGAAGAGGCCGAGAGGTGGAAGGGACAGAAGTGGGGACAGAGGCATTGCTCTGTCTGGCTTGGCAGTGGAATTGCCTTGGGAGCACCCAGCGGATGGTTTGGGGATGCTTTGCAGCATTGTCACCCTCACCCTGTGCTGCAGAGCTGCACGTGGAGCTTTGTCCATGGAACCACAGGATTGTTTAGGCTGGAAAAGCCTTCCACGATCATGGAGTCCAACCAGGCCACCACCAACCCATGTCCCCAAGAGCCACATCCACAGGTTCTTTAAACCCTTCCAGGGATGGTGACTCCACCACTGCCCTGGAATTCCATTGACCCAACCCCCCGATTCCCACTTGGAAAAAAAGCCAACGTTGGGTTGTTTGGCCTTTAAATGATGCCCACGAGTTTGGCTGGGGAGGAGTTGAGGGAAGCAGGAATTCCAGGCTGGGGCAGACTGGGAAGCAGCTGGGCTGGCTGTTCCCAGTGGCTGCGGCGCTGTTTCCATCCCTGACTCCGTGTTTTATCAGGAATACACCAACCCTGCCTGGAATGAGCCCTCGGCAGCGTTTCGCAGGTGTAAAGGTTTATTAAATCAGGAGCTTAATGAACTCAGAGCGATGGAAAACCGCGGTGGCCGAGTTTCCACCAGACAGGGAATTCTTTGATTTTCGATGTCTGCGTCCAGATATTCATGAGAACACCAAAGACTTTGCCCACGGTGTCGTTTTTCCACTGAGTTCTCATGGAAAATTTCCGCCAGGCTGCAGCGCTGAACCAACCCCAGGTGGAAGATTTCCATGGGAGGCCGACCAAGCGCAGCTTTTGGGATGGTGGCTGTTCAAGGCTTTCCTTCTCCATCAAAGATGTTTTTCAGGAATACTGAAAGCACGGGGAAAAGAGCCAAACCTTTATTCAGCTATTTTGCCTCAAATGGTTGCTTTTATTTTTGAGACTCTTTGGCTACAAAGGTTCGCCTCCTTCCAAATAAATTAGAAAAAGGGATTAAAAAAGGAAAGGAAGAGGTTTGCTCCTCGTCAGGATTTGCTCCAGGCCTGGCTCTTGGCTTGGCCCTGCAGTCCCGTGGGATGCTGGCGTTGTCCGTGACTCACCCGCCGCTCCGTGCCGGGGACGTGCATGACGTAACTCCCGGCTAATGTGGGATTTTCCAGCTCTTTGTTTTCCTTCCCCCCCTCGGATGGGTTTTCTGCTGCTTCTCCATCCTGCCCCAGCCTGCTGTCAGCTCACTTTATCATGGGGTCATAGAATCCCAGAATGGTTTGGGAGCCCATCCCATTCCACCCCCTGCTGTGGGCAGGGACACCTTCCACTGTCCCAGGTTGTTCCAACCTGGCCTTGGACACTTCCAGAGATGGGGCAGCCACAGCTTCCCTGGGCTCCCTGTGCCAGGGCCTCCCCACCCTCACAGGGAACAATTTCCTGGGATAAAGAATCTTCCAGGATTCTTTAATTTGCTCCTTGCTTTTCCTTGGACTGGGATGACAGAGCGGCAATTCAGGGATGCTCTTCTCCTCCCTCTTTCTTGCTCACCCTGGTGTGGGACTCTTTGCCTTCCTCGGTGCCTGGAGCTGCTGAGCCACTTCCCAGGCTCCAGACACACCTGGAATGCCGAAGCCCAGCAGGCTGATGTCTGGAAAGGCCTTGATATCATCATCCAGCAGCACATTCCGGGAACGTGGGGGCACCACGTGCACCTGGCTGGCATTCCCCGTCATCTTTCCCTCATGGCCTTGTTTCTCTCCTGCTTCCTCAGACATGGAATGTGCGGATGTGCCTTTGTTAACCCCCAGCAGCAAGGAAATGATGTCCCAGGCGCTGAAAGCCACGTTCAGCGGCTTCGCCAAGGAGCAGCAGCGGCTGGGAATTCCCAAAGGTAAGACGTGGCTTCCCATGCCTACAGTACCCCCAGGGATCGTGTCCTCCCACCAGGCTGCCCAGAATTCTCCCTCCCTGCCATCTCCTCCGTTGGTTCTCCTCAGGTGCTCTTGCCTTTGGAATGCCACCTGGAGCTTCTTGGAAGCTTCAGCTGGAAAAACGTGGACGAGTCATCTCCACTAAACAGAGAAGCAGCAGGGACCCTTTACCACAGGCTGGGAGGAGCCAAGAAAATTGGAGAAAAGGGTGGGAGAAGGGGGTCAGGGAAGTGCTGGGATTTTTAGAAGTCCCAAACGAATCCGAGGCTCATTCCTTGGATGAAACACGTCCGCGTTAAGGCTGCTCCAGACCGGGCGTGGTGTTCCTCACACCCCGATGCCAGCGGGCTGCCAGTCTCCGTGGGTGAGGCTGTGCTGGTGCAGGGCAGCCCGAGCCCTGTCCGTGCCCTGTTTTCCCGGGAAAACCGCCTGGGGAGGTTCACCGCTGGCTCCCTCCGCAGACCCCCAGCAGTGGACGGAGACGCACGTGCGGGACTGGGTGATGTGGGCAGTGAACGAGTTCAGCCTGAAGGAGGTGGATTTCCAGAAGTTCTGCATGAACGGAGCTGCCCTCTGTGCCCTGGGCAAGGAGTGCTTCCTGGAGCTGGCACCTGACTTTGTGGGAGACATCCTCTGGGAACACCTGGAGATCCTGCAGAAAGGTGAGTCCCGGGGTCTCCTGGGTGAACGATTCCCGGCATCCTGGCCAGCCTGACTTCGGGGCTTTCCATAGGCCGGGAGGTGTTCACCTTGAGCTTTAATCCCAGGAGAAACATCTCCCAAAGCCCAGCTTTTCAGCAGGGTTCCAAACGGGCATTTCAATGGCAGCAGGCGAGGCAAATGCTGGCAGTGGCTCAAAGAGGCAGAGTGTTTGTGCCGGCTGCTTGGCAGGGATCCCCGGCGGGCAGGGATGCTCTGCCTGCCTGGAATCCATGGTGGGATTTTCCAAAGCGTTTTTCCTCAGCCTGTTCAGCTCCTGTTGTGAATTTTACTATTTCCTCCGTTGGAACTGGGTACGGGAACGCAGCCAAAATCCAACCCGAATTTCCCAGTGGTGACTGGAAGCTGCTTTGCTTTGTTCCATGCCCCCAAAAAAGGATGTTTCATGTCCCCAAAACCGGCATTTCTGGGAGGAGAAGCCACCCGTGCCATTCCCAGCATGACAGCATCCAAGGGCATTAATTTTTAGTGACTGGGGACGCACACTTTGATTTTGGGTGTTGATTTTCCGTGTCTGGATGCCCAGGATGGTTTCTGAGGAGCAGGTGAGGAGCCGAGCACCTCCACCTGAGCCACAGGCAGGAGCTGCAGCACACCTGGGCTCTTTCTGCAGCTCCTTTCTCTGCAGAGCTGTTTGCTTTCCTGGAATGTCCCCTGTGCTGTCCTACTGACCCTGGTGGCAGGAAGGGGAGGGGGAGCTCGGTTATTCCTTCCAGGAAACCATTGACAGATGGATGTTAATTGCCCATTACTAATTTTAGTGCTACCTGTGGTTTGCAGAAGGTAAACACGACCCTTCCCGGGCTGTTTTCCTGCTCTTGGGCTCTAAATCTGGTCCGTGCCTTTTGTTTTGCATATTTTCCACCAAGTGCTCGGATCAACACCGAGCAGTTTAACCAAACAAAGCCAAACCTTGTGGTCAGCCCCAGTTTCTCCTTGCAATGAGCCATTGCTTGCACCTTCCCACAGCCCTTCTTCCTCGGTGTCCCTGCCCATGGCTGGGAATAGGTGGCCCTCAAGGGCCTTTCCAACCCAACCCATCCTCGGATTCCGTAATTCTGAGGGTTTTTTGGGCTGTACAGGAATAATTTTTGGCTGTATTCCTCACCACTGGAGAGGGTGGGATGTGCTGCAGGTACTGACCGAGGCAGCAGGGCCGGGGCTGCAACTCCTTCCTGCAGATCCCCCACACGTGGAGAGGGACTCGATGCTGTAAATTTAGGGCAGAGTGGGGATCGCGATTTCGGTCAGCACTGGCACACGGGGGAACTCAGACACTGCAGCATCGATGGCACCAAAGGGCTGGGACAGGGAGGAGCTTTGACAGAGACTCTGGAAACCTTTGTGCCTGCTGCAGCTCTTCTCCTCAAAGGCTGAAAATGAGTAAAGCTCAATTTCAGTCTTCACAGTGTTGGTGTTGCCCTGGGAACCGAGAAGTCTCCGTTCCCTGTCTGGTTTCACCGGTGACTTTGTCACTCGTGCCGGGCCCTGGCTCCTCTGGTGGGGTCTGAACGCATTTCCCAGTGAGGCATTGGGGATGTAACAAAGAACCTCCAAGGAATAACCAGCCTCCCCCCCAAGGCTGGTTGCTGTTCCCTGTAAGTCCTGGGGCTGAGCTGGGAGCTCATCTCCAGCCCTGACCGGAGCTGGGCTGTGCTGGTGTGGCACAGACAGAACAGAGCTGCCCCTCCCTCATCCCTGCCCCTGCGGGAGGAGCTGGGGGTCTCCCTCCGCGCCTGGATGTGAGGTGGGAAGAGATCCAGGTGTCTCCAGGCTTGTCTCTCCACCTTCCCCACCATCATCACTGGGGTGTCGGTTCTTAACCCCAAAATGTTGGGCCTTACCTGCGCTGCTGGCCCGGGGTCGCGCTGGGCCAGGCCGTGACCCCGCTGTCCCCCGCGGGCACTGAGTGACTCACGTACCACAGGGGTTTAAAAACAGCACACGGGCGCCTTTTCCCCGCACAGATTCGGGTATTTCAGGCTTATTTTCCCAAATTTCTTCCCAAAATAACCTCCTCGCTTACCAGCAGTCAGCAGTGCCCTGCACTTGGCTGCAAGCGCGGCCCAAGGTTGTCCCCTGCTCTGTGGTCACCCCCTGCCCCTTGGCAGACACCGTGGGGAGAGGAGCAGAGCGTTTCTCATTAGTCCTCTGTGTGTTTGCACAACCCCTCCTTTTGTTAGGGAATATTTTCCAGCCTGCAATCCCCGGGGGACAGGGCCAAATTTAGGCTCCTCGCAGGCAGGCCAACGCGCGTTATCTCTGGAGCCTCGGCAGAAACAAACCCGGCCCTGAGCTGCCCGGGGGCGTTGCTGTGGTTAAAGGGAAGAAAATCTCCCGTCCCAGTATCCCTGCCCAGAATGCCATGCTGGAATGAGTCGGGTGGTCATGGAAAAACTGCTCGGGGTAGGGGCAGGGTGGCTTTGGCGTGGGAAAGCGGATTCGGTGCAGCCCAGGAGGAGCAAAATGCTTGGAAAAAGCCACGGGAAGCAGGGAATCCGTGCTTGGATGGGCTCCACGCTCTTTCCCCAGGGAGTTGTGCCCACGGAAAGGCTGAAATTTGGCGTTTTGCCCATAAATACACAGAGGAGTCTGCGCCACGAGTGGGGTCAGGGACAGAGGGGGTTTTGAACGTGGAGCGTTCTGCCTGTGCCAGGTGCTGTACAGGCCGGTAATTCACCCGGGTTTGGGGTTAGAGGAGCTGGGTTTGGGATGGAGTACCCACTCCTACTGCCGGTCTAAAAATAGGGCTTTTCCAGGAAAACGGCTGTCCTTGTGTGGGGGGTTTTTCCAGGAGCTCACCCATGGAAGTGTGCTCGGCAACCCCCAGGAGAAGGAGAGGTGACAGAGCCTGAGGAGATGATGCAGCTGGGAGCTCAGAGCCGCCTGGGGCCCTGACTGAGAAAGCTGTTGCTGGTTGGGTTGGGTTGGGTTGGTTTGGTTTAAATGTGGCCGTACCCGCAGCAGGAATTCCCAAAGGAATTCTGTGGGATTTCAGCTCCGAATCCATCCCTGCTGCTCAGAACATCCCGGTTTCAGCCGGGGAGGAGGTTTTGGGAAGTTCAGGGCTCTCTGTGTCGCAGCGAGCCTCGCGCGGCTCCGCATGCCTTCGGACGGGTGACATTTCCTTCCTCTCCTCTTTGCAGAAGAGGTGAAACCGTACCCAGCCAACGGCGTGAACGCCACGTACCCCGAGTCCCGCTACACCTCAGACTACTTCATTAGTAAGTCTCAAATTAGCGGTGTCAATTAGCGGTGTCAATTAGCACCATCCTCATGCCCGGAAGCGCCTCTGAGCAGAGATTTGCCTGCACCACAACAGGGCTGCCCCGTGCAAAGGGCGAGGTTGTTTTCCCAAGGGTTTGGGGTTTCTTTGGAAGCCTCCTGTACTTTTTGCTGGCTGTCCTGTGTGCCAAAATCGGATTTTTTAAGCACCGTTTGTCCGAAGCTGTAGCTCAGCAGACCTTGAGAGTGGCCTCGGGCACACCTGAGTGTTGGGAATTGTAAAAAACTTGTCCAAAAAAGGGCAGGAATGGGGGAGGAAAGCGGAATTCTGGCTTGCCAGGGAGGAGCCTAGCGAGGAAAGGATGAGTCTCCATCTGCACTCCTGAACTTCCCGTTGCCACTGCTCTGGAGATGTTCTTTAAGGGCATTGGAAATGTGGGAGGTATTTCATGAACCAGCAAAAAACCAAACTGACCTGCAGAGGAGAGATTTAGACCAGGTGTGAGGGAGAAATCTTTTGCTCTCAGGGTGGGGAGGCCCTGGCACAGGGTGCCCAGAGGAGGTTGTGGACTCTCCATCCCTGGAATTGTCCCAGGCCAGGTTGGACGGGGCTTGGAACCACCTGGGCTAGTGGGAGGTGTCCCTGCCCAGGGGAGGGGGTGGGATTGGACGAGCTTTAAGTTCCTTTCCAACCCAAACCCATCTGGGATTCTGGGATTCCATGATCCTGTGGATTGGGATTCCAGGCTGAGGAGAGGTGACTGGAAGGGACTCACCTTCCCCAATCAGCAGTGAGACATTTTTGCCCCGTCGCTCCTTTGCCAAGGCTCCATTCCCCAGGATTTTCCAGCTTTTTTCCCTCCCTTGGGAGGAGTTTGGTGCAACGCACACTGAGGATGCTTGGGGGTGTCTAATTTTGCCGGATGGCTGCATTTTTTAGACCCTTTCACTGTCACTTTTGGAACCCTTACCCAAACCAGAGCCTCAGGGTGCGCATGGGGGATGCTCTGGTCCCTCGGGGCCGGTTTTGGGGTGGGCTTTGACGCTGCCATTGTGCCCCCAGGTTACGGCATCGAGCACGCCCAGTGCGTGCCCCCCTCCGAGTTCTCCGAGCCCAGCTTCATCACCGAGTCCTACCAGACCCTGCACCCCATCAGCTCGGAGGAGCTGCTGTCCCTCAAGTACGAGAGCGATTACCCCTCGGTGCTGCTGCGGGAGCCGGCGCAGGACTCGCTGCAGACCGACTACTTCTCCATCAAGCAGGAGGTGGTGACGCCCGACAACATGTGCATGGGCCGTGCCAGCCGAGGTAAAGCCAGGCTTAAACGCGGGATGGGCTTGGGTTCCTGCTGTTGTCACCTTCCCTCCCACGGGAATGTGCTCCCAGGGAGCTGGGCAGCGCTAACACAGCCCTGTCCCAACGTGTGTTGGGTTCTCCGGTGGCTTCGCGCCCTCCCTGCCTTTCTCTCCAGGGAAAGCTTGAGGAAGGTGTTTCTCTCCTCTCCCCCACTGCCTGTTTTACACCTGCAGAAACGCAGCGATTCTGGGGCTGCGCTTTGATGTCGAACCCGAGCGAAGCTGAAATGTCAGGGAGGACAAAGTGCTGGGTGCCTGTAGGAATCCCCTTGTTTAGGAGCCGAGGCAAAGCCCCGCAAATTCGTCACAAGTTCTCATCAGGAATTGCCGTGCAGGAGTTTTGCCCTCTGTGATCCAAAGCCTTCATCCGTTCTCTCCAGGGATTTTGATGGCTGCTCGTTTGAAATATTCTGCTGCAGCCAATTCCTGAGCTTTGTTGGGAGGGGCAGATGCCAGGGGCTGAGGCAGCAGCAGAGCTGAAGGACCCCCCGAGTGCTCCTCTCCAAAGAGTTACAGGGGCACGGCTCCTGTTGGAGGTGGTGGGATTTAAACACCGGAAGGCTTTGGAGGTTCTGAGCCCAAATACCCTCCCAGTTAATGGTGTGGAGCTGGGAACAGTGGGGCCCACATGCACGAGTGCTTTGTGATCCCATCAGCGATGCCAGGCTGGGGATGGGGCTCTGTCTCCCTTCAGAGCAAAAGTTTCATCCATCGAGCTCCCAGTACCTCCCGAAGGGGATCATCATCTCCTCCTTCCAGGTAGGGGAGCTGACGGGGAAGAGCTGTGACCCTCCTGTCACCCCCCCTGCATGGATTCCAGGTGTCCCCAGGCCCGGGATTCATCCCGGGGACGTGCTGCTGTGAGCCAGGTGTGATGGGGAGCAGTTAAACCCAGGGATGCAGAGAGCTGAGGAGGAGCAGCCTGCCCGGGAGAGCCAGAGCTGCTTTCCATGGCATGTGCGGCTCTTTCGGACTTTGGCACTCCCTTTCCAAGCTGGGAGAGCTCATTACAGGGAAATTATTATTTGTGTTATTGCCTCTCCTCCTGAGAGAGGTGACCTGAGCCAGAAGGGCAGCAGAGCTTTAATTTGGGGTAAACTTCTCCTTTCGCGGTTGTTTTTCTGCCTCAGTTTCAGCAGAGCCTTTCCCTTTTGGTGACCTTTTCTCCGGCACAGGTGATTTCATCACCCTCACGGTGCAATGGTTCAGGAAGGCTTTTGCAACCGTGCCTCGAGCCTGCTCTCAGTGGCAAACCTAAAACTGGTTTCAGGGGAGGCAAGAGAGAGCCCTTGATGCTGCAAAGACACCCTGCAAGAGGCTCACACCAGTGCTGCCTTTCAGGGGGGACACAAATCCTCCCAGAGCTGGGGGGGAAGGATAATTTTATATAATTTCATAACACAGTATTTTATGTCATTTTACAAGATAATATTTTATATAATTCTATGAGATAATATTTTAATATCATTTTATAAGATCACATTTTATATAATTTTATAAGATAATATTTTATGTAATTTTATAATATAATATTTTATATAATTTTATAATATAATGGTTTTTAATATAAAATTAGGGTTAGGGTTAGGGTTAGGGTTAGGGTTAGGGTTAGGGTTAGGTTAATTTTTAGCCATGTCCCTCTTTACCTCGCACTGTCCCACAAGGTCAGTCTGACACCAAGTCAAGCCCTCCAGCATCACCTCGGGGTGAAGGTTTTCCAGACAAGTCGCCTTCTGTGGGGCCTTTAGGAGAGAGTTTTGGGGTCCCACGGGAGCTGTTTCCCTCTGCCCTGTCAGTGGGGTTGAGAAGTGGAGCTGCCGAACTCCTTTAAGCTTCTCCCGAGTAAGTGCAGGGCGTGATTGTTCCCAGCTAGGTGGAATTTGGGGGAATTTCCAGCGGATTGACACAAATCCCATCCCTGGCAGATTTTCATTCCCTTTCCGAAGGAGCCTGCGCTGCAGAGCTGCTCGGGGAATCGGCCATGCCAATTAACGTACAGCAGAGCCGTGCTCCCCTCAGCGGGATTCAGGGAAGGATCGGAGCGTGAACTCCTCAAAAAACCCAAAAGAACAAAGCAAAAAAGAGCTTGAAACGGGGCTGTCCCAGCAGAGTGAGGCCGATGGATCCCAACTCCCGAGGATTCCGGGCCAGCAGTCGGGGCAGGGCCTGCAGCGGTTGAGCCTTTTCACAGCAAGCGCTCGTCAAATGACAACACAACAAACATTTGGGGGCGTGTGCCAGCGCCCTTCCACGCTCCCCTTCCCCCAGGATTCGCTCCCCGGGCTCGGGCTGTGGGTAGCTCTGCCAATGGAAATTTCTCCAGGAGCTCTTGCACAATCCCAGCAGCTGTTTTTAGCCGGGTTTGGGAAATCGGTGAACTCGAATGATCCTGTTACGCTCGTAGCTTGTCAGGAGAGATGTTGAGCAATCGGCAGCGCAGGGAGATCAGAGGCAGCAATTTCAGTTTGTTCTTCGGGTCCTTTTTTAGCTCTGTTCCAGCGCAGAGGCTGCACGGGCTGGCTCTGGGGGGTGGAAATCAGCGCTGCCGAGGCTCTGGCCTCTCGTGTTCTGCCTTCGACTAAAAATACCCCAGAGAGCGACTTTGACACGAGCCAGCTGTGCTCACCTTAGCGGGGCTGGAAAAAGCTGCTGGAGCTCTCGGCCATTGGCTCTCCTCCTCCATCAAACCTGCTGCTGCTTGGGGGTTTGGGGCTGGCCGGAACAGATGGCAGCAGAAAAGTTTGGGAGGCAACATCAAAGTTAAAGGAGCAGTGCTTGAATAGCGCTGGCAGATGGAATGGGGGATTTATTGGGGACCCCCAATATCCTTCAGCAGCAAGAGAAATCGGAGAATCATGGAAGGGTTTGACTTGGGAGGGACCTTAAAGTTGGTTCCACCCCCTCCCCTGGGCAGGGACACCTCCCACTGTCCCAGGCTGCTCCAAGCCCCGTCCAACCTGGCCTTGGGCACTGCCAGGGATCCAGGGGCAGCCCCAGATTCTCTGGGCACCCTGTGCCAGGGCCTCAGCGCCCTCTGAATAAAGAGGTCCTGGAGTGTCCATGTTTGGGCTCCTGAGCCTGAGTGCCTAAAGTGAATCGTGTCTCTGACTCTGCCTTTTGGAAACGAAGGAGCCTTTCCAGTCAGCCCCAGGCACCAGTCTGGGGTAGAGAGGCCGGATTTAGGGTTTTTCTCTCTGCCTGAAGTTTTCCAGGGCTCAGCCTTGCTCTGAATGACAAAGGTAGAAGTATCCCAGGCCTGGGCCGTGCTTACGTTGCAGATGGGATGTCAAGGGACAGCATCAGGTGCCCTGTGCCTGCACAGTGTGCAGGTGAAACCCCCTGTGCTGGCCAGGTGAAACCCCCTGTGCTGGCCAGGTGAAACCCCCAGTGCTGGCCAGGTGGAGCACCCAGTGCTGGCCAGGCCCGTCTCACCTGCTCTGCCTCCTTCAGGTAAGCTGGGCGGCCAGGACTCCTTTGAGAGCATCGAGAGCTACGACAGCTGCGACCGCCTGACGCAGTCCTGGAGCAGCCAGTCCTCCTTCCAGAGCCTGCAGCGCGTCCCTTCCTACGACAGCTTCGACTCCGAGGACTACCCAGCCACCCTGCCCAGCCACAAGCCCAAGGGCACCTTCAAGGACTATGTGCGGGACCGGGCCGACATGAACAAGGACAAGCCTGTCATTCCTGCTGCTGCCCTGGCTGGCTACACAGGTAGGGAATCCTCCATCCTGGGAATCCACCTCTGTGCCCCCCAGCACCTCGGGGAGCACCTCCCCGTCCCCGGGGGCAGAGCGTGGCTGGCGCGGAGAGGGTTTTGGGGTTTTGGGGTGTCTCTGGGGTCAGCCCAGGGCTGCATCTCCTTCGAGCGTGGGCATCCCACACATCCCACACCTCCTGGGGGATGAGGGACCCCCATGTGCCCCTGGCTGGCTCTGCCAGGAGCTGGGTCTGGTTTGGTTCCTGCACACGAGGCGCTGCAGGACCCCCTGTGGCACTGCCAGGTGACCGGTGCCCACTCGGCCGTGGTTTCCCCCTGGCACAGGAGTGGCTGCATCTCCAGCCCTGCTGGGGGTGGTGGGGGCTGCTCCTGTCCCCTGTGGCACGAGGAGGCCCCGGCTGTGCCCAGGCAGGGATGGGGCGCTGCCAAAGCCATCCCAAACGCTTTCCGTCCCCTGCACTGGGAGAGATGACAAGGTGACAGGCCACGGGAACTCTGGCTCTTTGTGCCAGCCCTTCAGCAATCTGGCATCTCCGAGGAGAGAAGCTTGGTGGGATCAGGCTTCCAGATAAAGCTGAGCTAATCCTTTCCAGCCTTTCCGTGCCACGGCTTTTCCCCGTGCTCTGGGGCAGCCTCCTGCCAGCTCCCCTGGCTCTGCACATCGGGATCTGTCCTGCCCCAGCTGGGAGCAGCCAGTGGAAAGAGTTTGTGCAGATAAAGATCATCCCCGTGTTCGGAGCAGATCCTGAGCTGCGACTGTCCCCGAGTGCCCTCCCACGCAGGGCTCATCTCACCTCGGGGCCGATACCGAGCCCTCGTGAGGGTGGGGAGAGGTGCAGGAGGGGGGAAAGGTGGGGAGATAATTTTAGGAGTGTAAAAAAGGAAGTGGTTTGTTGCTATGGCTTTAGTTAGAAAGAGAGCTCAGCCCTGCCTGCTGAACGAGGCTCCGCCAAGTCCGTACAAAATACGAGTGTGCTCTGCATTCCTGACGGGATCGGGGCTTGGGGAGGGACAGGAGGGACCATGACCCGGGGGCTCGTTCTCTGCTGTGCCACGGAAATCGGTGTTCCTCAGAAAAGAGACCACTGAGCTCAAGTTGCTCTCTTCATTCCCATTTTCATCCCTATTTTCTCCAGACAACGCCTTTCCCTGTGGCACCTGGAAGCACTTTGGGTACTCAGTGCCTGGCCAGGAGCCCGGGATGCGTTTGAGCAGCTGGGGAAACTGAGGCACCGAGGTGCTGGCAAAACCAGCAGCATTCTTTTCCGAGCTGGATGTTTCCCTCCACGTTTGCTCCACGTAGCTCTCGGAAAAGAGCGCAAAAGAACCACCCCCGGAGAGGGGTGAGGAGCTGGAGCCAGTGGCCGGGCCCGGAGTTTTTCCAAGGAATAGTAGCACCCCAAAGGCTGTCCTTGGAGCAGTGCCCTTGGGAAGGGGAGACTCGGGTTCGTGCGATGCCAGAGCACAATTCCAAGCGCTTCGCTCTGCGTCACATTTTCCCTCACCTCGTTTCCAGCCCCTCTTGGAGCTGGGAAGAGAATCCCTCGGCCCAGGCGCTTTGGTGGGATCAATAAGCAGCAAAGCCTGGCTTTTTTTCTTTATTTTTGCATCGCTTCACTTGAGAGGCTTTGACTGTGGAGAGGAAAATCTGGAATCACTGGGAAGCCCTTGAGCTGGAGCTCTGTTTGCCCGCTCCGAAGGCTGCCGGGCAATATTCAGCGCTCAGGCCAGCAGAGCCAGCTTTTGCCATGGGGAATGGGCTCTGGGCAGGTGATCCTGGCAGTGACCCCAGAGACGTCCTCTGAGCCCTTTTAAAGCCCCCAGACCTGGGTTTTCCAAGCAAAGGGAGCCGGAGCTGGGTCGCTGTGAGAGCAGGTTCTGGGGAGAGCGAGCAGAACACGTTGGGTTTCAAACTGGAGGAGAACTGGGAGCTCTCCACTCTTTGGGTTTGTGCCAGTGCAAAAAACTCCCCTCGTGCTGCCCACTGAGAAGTGTTGGAGGTCTGGCCTGGGCCAGCTGAGCCTGGAGTGGGGGCTCAGGCAGAGCTCAGGCCTCGCTGTGCTTTGCTGTGCGTTACTCTCACTTTACTCGGGGGAGGAAGTTCTGTCTGGCAGCCAGAGCAGAGCAGCTCAGAGCCCGGGCTCTGCTTGTGGCTCTGCCGAGGAGGTGGAGCCTCCCGAGGAGCAGAGCTGGGCTCTGCCAGCCCAGGAGCCCCAAAACATCGAGACCTTGGGGTTCCATTCCCCCCTGGGGACACACCCGGCACCCACCGGGCACCTCGAGGTGGCCCCGCTGGCGGGGCAAAGAGGGACATTGCGTCCCTCATCCCCAGGGCTGACTTTAGGGACACGATGGTCTTGTTCAGGCTCTGTTCCCTGTGTGGTGCCCGGGGAGGTGGCCCCAGCACGTCTCTGATGGTATCTGCCCCCGAGGCGCCTTTTGGGGTGAGAAGGTGCATTTTGGCGGAAGCTCCGCTTGCATTTGATGTGTTCTTCACCCAGCTCCCAGCGGCCTTTCAGAGCTGCCTTATCTGCCCCCACATCTTGACCTATTTTAACGAGTTGCCATGGTTGCTCACAGAGAGGTTGATGCAATTTTCTTATCTTTTTTTTTTTTTTTTTTCTCAAAGAGAAGTGTAATTGCTCAGGAGTTGGTGAACTTCAGTTTCCATCGCTGCAGGGAGGGCCAGCCTTGGACACCTGGGTTTGGAGCTCTCTCAAAGCTCAGCCAGCTTGAATTTCACCTGAGGGAATGGCTGGAGCTGTGTCAGGGGAGGTTTAGGTGGGATATCAGGGAAAGTTCTTCCCCCAGAGGGTGCTGGGCACTGCCCAGGCTCCCCAGGGAATGGGCACGGCCCCGAGGCTGCCAGAGCTCCAGGAGCGTTTGGACAGCGCTGCCAGGGATGCCCAGGGTGGGGTTGTTGGGGTGTCTGTGCAGGGCCAGGGGTTGGACTGGATGATCCTTGGGGGTCCCTCCCAGCTGAGGAGTTTCTGTGATTCTCAGATTCTGCATGAAGCCAGATTTTATTTTCTTTGCCGTGACGCAGAGCCCGTCCATGAAATCCAGGCTCAGGATGGCTCGGGATGTGTGTTCACTGCTAAACCTCGCGCTGGCTCAGCCGGGCTCAGTCTGAGCTCCGAGTTCAGCAGCAGAGCCGTGTTTGGTGTGAGTGGGCAGAGATCTCTCTGTGCCTGAGCTCAGCAAGCTCAGCTCTGCCTCCACATCCCCTGGGGCTGTGCCGTAGCTGGATCCTGCAGCCTCTGACGCTTCCCGAGGCCACCAGAACCATGCAGGAGTCCTGGCACCGGGTGGATAAACTCAGCTGGATCTCTGTGCCCGGTGCTGGTGTTTGCAGCCTGTGCTGCCATTCCCCTGCCGTCGCAGGGCCAGGGGAGGCTCCGACCTCTCTGGTTTGCCGTGGCCGTTCAGCACCGAGCTGGTTTTGGGTTCCCTGGAGCAGCTGTGTGGGTTGGTAGCCAAGTTATGGGGTTTGTTTGCTCGCTGGTGGGCAGGACTGACACCCCGGGGCTTTCCATCCGCGGTGTCGCTGCTGCCACGGCCCAGAGCCGCTGCCGCACATCACTGAGCACCCAGCAGGGCCATCCCCTCTCGTTCCAGAGGGGAGGGTAGGAGAGAGGCATGGCAGAGGTGAGGTGGGAGCACACCAGGCCCTGATCCCGCAGCTGCGGGGCTGGGTTTGTGTGGGTGCTGCTGCCCGTCCTCCCCTCTGGGCCTGCTTGGGGAGGTGCTGATCCCTTCAAAGCCAGTCACAGCACTCAAAGACTTAATGGCCCTTCTCAGCCGATGTCACCCACAACCTGCGTGTCCCTCTCAGAGCGATGCCATCCTTGTGTCCCTCTCAGAGCAATGCCATCCTCGTTATCCCGATGCCCATCAGGAATTCGGGACGCAGCGCAGGAACAGCCTCCTCTCACGGATGTTGTCTCACCCTCCCTCTGCCCAGGCCAGATCCCGCCCTGCCCCTCGCTCTCAGCGCTCACAGGGCTGCGTCCAAGGGGCCCCAATGTGCCCCCGAACCCCTCTGCTGGGTGTGAGCTGCCTTCGGAGCCCCCCCAGCCTCTGTTTGTGAGCGATGTTTATCTGCGAGCCAGCGGTGAAAGTGCAGCTGCTGTTTTGCAAGAAAGCCAAGGCGGTGCCGAGGAGAGTGGGTCCCTTTCAGGACAGCTCAGGTGCTGCTGCCCCTGCCCCGCTGCTGTGCTGCTGCCCTGAAGCCCCCACAGGCCACATCCCCCCTGTGCTGTGCTCATCGGTACCCAAAAATCCACCAGCAGCTGCCTTGCTGTCCCCTCTCCTGCCGCACCCCAGTGGTCTGGCTGTCCTTGCCATCCCGAGCGTTCCTGGGAACATCGGCACCCTCCCTGCCTGCACTGCTGGGGCAGAGTGTCCGTGTGGGCACCCGCAGGAGTTTGGGAGTTCAGGCACCCCTTGGCCCTGCTGGGACACCGGGGGTGGTGTTACCCTGCTCCTTCACCCACCCTTGCAGGTGGCTTCAGGGTGACCACCCAGCAGCTCCTGCCCGCTCTTGCCTCAGGCAGGGCCCGACGGGCTCAGTGCCCTTCTGGCCTCCCCAGGGTGGCGACCCGAGGGTGGGAGCGGGGCCGGTTCAGTGGCTCCTGCCCCACCTGCCAGACGTGCAAACGAGAGCAAAGCCAGCCCCACGCGCCGCCGCCCAACCGTGGCGGGGCTCAGCTCTCCCCAGGGCTCCTCCAGCCCGGGGAGGGGGTGATGGGGGAGCAGCAGCTCTGGCTGGGTCTCCTCCAGACACCCAGCTGGTGTTGCTCAGCAGCTCATGGCCTGCAGGAGCACCTTCGGGGGGATGTGGAGCTCACAAAACCCCTGGGTGCCTCTGGAGTCAGACTCTGGGCTCAGGGACAACGCTCTCGGGCACAGGGTGGGATTTTTGGGGTGGTCCTGTGCAGGGCCAGGAGCTGGAGTCGATGATCTGCGTGGGTCCCCTCCCACTCAGGAGATTCTGTGAGATCAGCCCCAACACCTCCTTCCCAAGAGCAGAGGAGCTGCAGCAGGGGAGCAGCTCAGGCCTGGATTGGCCCCCTGGCTGCTCTCCTGCCTGCAATCACAGCCGTGTTTTCCCTAAGGAA
This sequence comes from Mohoua ochrocephala, assembly GCA_013398855.1. Lineage (NCBI taxonomy): Eukaryota > Metazoa > Chordata > Aves > Passeriformes > Acanthizidae > Mohoua > Mohoua ochrocephala. The sequence continues at coordinate 160,973 of VZTA01028635.1, forward strand.
GGGCCTTCCTGGCTCCTTTCCTGCCTCCATCCCAGCTCCAGCACTTTGCAGTGTCTGACTCCTGCCCTGGCCTGGGCAGGAGCTGGGGAGGAGCTGCCGGAACTGGTCTGAGTGATGGGGACCAGCACTCCCAACAGTCTGGGGGATTTGGGAGCCGTCGTGCCATCGAAGGGAGTGGGCAGGGTGGGCAGGGTGGGCAGGGGAGCGGGGCAGGGGCTGTTTTGGAGACGTTGCCAGGGCCGATTGTTTTGTGGGGTTGGAACCACAAACCGCAGAGCGCCAGGCGAGGGTGCCTCGCTGGGGGGTTGGTAAGTGGGTTTTTTTTTTTTTGTCTTCTCATCTTGTTTGAACGAAGGGAAACAAAACAGAGGCCGTTGGGAGGGGTGGATGTGTAAAACCGTCCCGAGAGAGATGACGGGGCTGGGGTTGTGCCCGTGTGCCCCGGCTGGGCGGTGCCACCGTCACCGCGCCACGGGAACGGCCCCATCCGGCAGAGTTTGGTATCCCAGTGGCTGGGAAGGGGCTGGGGGACCGGTCCTGACCTAGGAAGGATGGCACAGGGATGGCGTGGCGCCGATCCCTTCGCTCTGGGGACACCATCAGGGCTTGGTGCTGAGGAAACCCCGCTCAGCCAGCAGTTCCCAGTCTTCCCGCTTTTCCCACTGCCTTCCGGCTCAAGGGGAATATTTTCCCCCTGACGCCACGGAATTCCTGTGGTGTGACAGCCCCTGCTGAAGGACCTCGTTCAGTGCCACCGAGGGCAGACAGGGCCCCCATTGTGGGCGCTATTTTTAGCAGCCCCGTGGGTGTCGGGGGTGGCGGTGGGGCAGGAGGACACCCCCACCCCTCTGAGTCCTCCCCTTGTCCTTTGTGGAGCAGCGGCTGCCCCCGCCGCCCAGCCAGGGCTGGGATGGCTCTGGGGAGCCCCTGGGTGTGTGTGGAGGGAGCAGTGCCATAAAAGCTGCCTTGTGCCCCTCCAAACCTCCCCCTTGGGGCCGCATCCTAGTCCAGGCTGTGGGAGCAGGTGGTTGTTTTGGGATAGCCACGGCAGCAAATCCCGTGATGGGATGCACCCACTGGCCTTGGGACAGCCTGGCTGTGCCTGTACCACAGAGTGATCCCAACCTGGCATCCCGGTGGGGATTTCCAGCCCTGACTGGGGCGAGAGGAAAGGATGGAGCACAAGGGATGGAAAACGGGCGCTGCTCCCAGCTCCTGTGGAGGATGAGGAGGTTTGGGGTGCAGGGACAGGCCTGGCAGCTTCCTGCTCGCCCTGTGACATCGAGGGGAGTGGCATTGCTGCATGGAACTCCCATAGGAAGAGATTCCCTGCTCCTCGCCGGCTGCAGAGCGGCTCGTTTGTGAAGATGGCCCTGCCAGCGCTAATTGCAGCTGCAGCAGATGATGCCCTGACCTCCAGCGCTGCTCCCTGCCCCGTTCTCCTCCTTGCCAGCGCCGATTTGGGGCACAGGTCCGGGCATGTGCAGGGGTTTGGCTCCTGCCACCTCACTGCCATCTCGGAGCGGTGCCACATCTGCCAGGCTCGGCTGCCTCCCCCTCGGGCAGGGAGGGGGCGTTCACAGGAGCTGGGACATGCCTGGAGCCCTGCATAAACACATTCCTCACATAATTGCCTGTCGAGAGTGAGAGGAATTTGGGGTTTTACGCGCATCCCGCAGGCAGCTCGGAATAGACCTTGGGAATCCCTGTTCCAAATGACACCGCTTCCTTGGAAATCCCAAAATACCCAGCAGAGCGGCGCTGGGGGTGGTGGCAGGAGCCCTACCTTGCCTGCTGGAGAGAGGGCACCAATTCCTGGGTTTCCCGACACCTCTCCCTGCCAGCTGGCAACCAAACAGGAATGGCACTGGCCGTCGGCTCAGGGTTAGTGAGGCCGGAGCCTCCAAAGATCCTGCAGGGCCAGGATGGCCCAGGGGGTGTTTTGAGGGCAATTCCTCACCCAAGAACCTGGCACCCAGGTGATGAATTGCCATCCATCTTGTTTTGGGGAAGGAATCAACTAAAAATCCTTATTCTTTGGTTGGGCAGGAGAGAAATCGATGGGAGGGGATGGACCTGGCCTTGGACTCCTCGGGCTGGGTCTCTGTTAACCTGATTTGGGTGTGGGATGCTCTCCGGCTGAGTGTGGGTAGTTGGTGTAAGGTCCCATGGGCCAAGAGGACTCATGCCCTTGGGAATTCGCCTGTGCGAGGCCTCGGGCAGGCACCAAACCTGTTCCCCGGTGCTCTCTCTGCGTTTAGAGCTCGCTGCTATAAATAGGCCTGAGCCTGGAGATGTGGTGGCGTTTCAGGCCGGGCTTTTGGCTCTTCCCTTTCAACGAGAGGTGAAGGCGTCATCTGAATTCCCTCCCTCGTTTTGGCATGGATAACCCAGCTCCATCCCTGCTGGAGAGCGCGGTTGTGGAGTCAACACCTTGGCAAGCTCCGGAGGAGCCACGGGCCGGAGCCTTTCCCCGCCTCGTCCCTTCCCGTCTCCAGCAGAGTGAGCTGGGAGCTCCCAGCCTTGCCCTGCCTATGGCTGCGATAACCCCCAGGCCCGGCGCCGCCAAACCCCTGGAGCGGCTCCACAGGGATAACAGGAGGGAAGCAATTTGGGAAGGGCTGGATGGGACACGGCGATTCCCGTGTCCTGGAGCCGGCCCTCTCATTTCCTCCTCCCCAGCAGCTTTGGAGTCATTTTAAACTCTGCGGAGAACGGGAGCAGCCCTCCCTTCCCTCCGTGGGTTATCCCACAGCCACAGCATCCATTGTCATTCCTGGAAACAGGCTGGGCTCCAGCCCTTTTCGTCTTTTCCCTGCTTGAAGCTTTGCTCAGTGCTGTCACCACTGGGATTACCCCAGCCTCATCCAGCCTGTGCAATTCTCTGTGGGATAAATCATTTCCTCTCTCCCCGGGCTGTCTCGTTATAATTATTGTCATTGTTAATGATCTATTCCAAGCTGGGTTTGAACCGTGACGGGGTCTCTCCCAAAACACCTTGCCCGCAGCCAAGTGCAATATTTGGGGCGTGGCCGCACTTGGAAGTTGCTCATCAAAAAGACTTTGGCTCCAGGGCTTCTCCTCTACCTCGGATTGGGACACAAGCCCGAGGAAGAGATAAACATTTCAAAACTTCTCCACGACTCCAGCCCAAACCAGCCCCGGGCTCTCACTGGGTGCACTGGGACAAATTCCTGCTGGTCAAAATGAGCGATCGGAGGGAAGATGGAGATCAAGCACGGGGGGAGAGGTGGAACACCCAGGGCTTGGGATGCTCCAGCTGGGTCAGGGGGTTCCTTGGAAGTTTGCCGAGGCCGTGCCGAGGTGGTGATGAGGAGATCCTGAGCTGGGGAGCTCGGTGTGCTCCCACCCTCCCCATGAGCCGGCAGAGCCCGTTCCTGCAGCAACATGCCCTGGAAAGAGGCCAAGGAATTCTCATACCTGGGTCCCCCTTATCTCGATCAACAGCACGGAGCAAAGAGTCAAGGTCGGGAAGCGGAGTCTGCCGGAGTTCAGCCGTGGCCGGCGGCTCTTTGGCACAGAGGGATTGGTGCTGCTCCGGTGCCAAGGCAGTGACTCCTCCCGTTTGTGCGCCAGAAAAATAATCCTATTTATGTAACTCCACATGAAGCATTCCAGGGCATGAATATCCAGCTCTTCCTGCAGATAGGAAGCTCTGTGACTTGTAGGGTTTAACTCCCAGCTCAGCTCCTGCCCTGTGGCTGCTGGTGGCCCTTTTTGACAGGAGAAGGCTTTATTTTATTCAGTGAGCACCTTTGGCATGGGAATTTTTCGGGTTAGAAGCAGCTGTGATTTTCCTGGCATTAATACCCCATGTTTCCTTTGTCTCTCTAGGCAGTGGACCCATCCAGCTGTGGCAATTCCTGCTGGAACTGCTCACTGACAAGTCCTGTCAATCCTTCATCAGCTGGACGGGCGACGGCTGGGAATTCAAACTCTCCGACCCAGATGAGGTAAAGTGCCCTGGAGTTAAGTGCACACCCCAAATTCCTCCGAAATATCGGTGTGGATAAGCCTCTCTTCCTCCCTTTGGGCAGCCGCTTTGTTCTGGTCTTGGATAGGTTGTGGGGAACCAAGGAATCAGGGTCCGACTGGAAATTTGTTAAAAATTGAGATGCAGCCACCCCTTGGAAGCAGGGATTTGTGCCCCAGTTGGGTGGGAAGCCGCTGGAACGCCGGAGGGAGAGGAGCAGTGGCAAAGCTCTTCAGATAGGCTGGGTACAGGTGACCGTCCCCTGGTCTGGGGGGCAGATGGGATCTCTGTCCCCTTCCCTCTGGAAGGTGGGGGTTGGTCTCTTCTGCCAGGTACAAGGGAAGTGGCCTCAAGTCACACCAGGGGAGCTTTAGGTTGGATATTAGGGAACGTTTCTTCATGGAAAGGGCTGTCCAGCCCTGACACAGCTGCCCATGGAGTCCCCAGCCCTGGAGTGTGGCATTTGGGGACATGGGTCGGTGCTGGGGAACGGCTGGACTTCATCTCAGAGGGCTTTTCCAACCGCAATAATTCCATGAGTGACTGGAGCCTTCCCAAGTGCAGGAGCGACTGGGGCTGGGCCATCGCGGGTTGGTGTCCTCTGGTTTAGAACGGGCACAAGGTGGAGGAGGAACCTTGGGAAAGGGGTGGAGGACTTGGGGATACCTGAGGCAACCCACGAAATTACCCGGGTAAATCCTCATGGGATGCTCTGCCACGTTCTGCCGTTGCACAGAGGTCGCTTTTCCCAAGCGTCAATTCTTGCGTTGTCAATTCTTAACAACCAAGAGAATCCTCCCACGCCGCTGTCCCACCCAGAGCCGCTCTGACTTTCCCCCCCTCTCCCCGCTCTCCCCGCAGGTGGCCCGGCGATGGGGCAAGAGGAAAAACAAGCCCAAGATGAACTACGAGAAGCTGAGCCGCGGGCTGCGCTATTACTACGACAAGAACATCATCCACAAGACGGCCGGGAAGCGCTACGTGTACCGCTTCGTGTGCGACCTGCAGAGCCTGCTGGGCTACACCCCCGAGGAGCTGCACGCCATGCTCGACGTCAAACCCGACGCCGACGAGTGACGGGGACGCGGGGACACCGCCGTCCTCGGGGAGAGCCGGCGGGACTTGCTCGGTGGTCGTTTCTTATCGATTTTCGCTGTTCTTCTGCTCGTTTTTTGTGTTTTTTTGGTTTTTTTTCAAGGGCCACTCGGATTCGAGGCTTTGAGGATGTCGGGGGAGAGGGGGGAGGAAGAGGCAAACTTTTGGGAAGGATGGGCTTTTTGTTGGTTTCCTGAAAGCTCCAGGACAGGCTTTTCTGGGGGGGAAATGCTGAGTTTTAAGAAAGCCAGGAAAATGTAGCTCACTTAAAAAAAAAACCCAACGATCCCCTCCCCGCCCTCGGCTGGTTAGACAAAAATGCGATCGAACGGATCCCTTTGGTTGCTCACACACAAACTGACCGGTCAGGAATGACAATGTTCCCAAGGATTTCAGGAGTTGAAACTTTTTTTCTTTTGGAAAACCAAAAATGGGGGAATATTCTTGCTTCGGGGAGGGGCAATATAGGAAAAAGCCAAGAACCGTTGTTCTGGTTCCATCACCTTTCTGTCCATCGTCTTCTTTTCTACAAGAGACAGAATTTTTTTTCCTTAGGAGGGATCAAGACTCTTTTTTAAATTTTTTTTTAAAGTTTTATTTTATTAAATTTTGTGCCAGTATTTGGTTTTTTTTTTGTTTTGTTTTTGTTTTTTTTTTCCTAAATAGTCTTAAGCTCTAAGATGGTCTCAGTATTGCAATATCGTGTGTGTTTGTTTCTGTTCTGCCAGCGGAGAGTTTTATCCCAGGGAGGACAAAGAGAAAAAGAGGAATTGGTTTTATGTAGACCCCACTGGAGAATTGGAACGCTGGGACTGGGATGGGAAGGAAAATGAGCTCCAAAGTGGCTCCTGGTGGTGCTGGCTGGGGGTGCCACTCTTGTTCCCAGCCCCACACGCTGTGCTGATAATGCTGGCTGAAATCCCTGCTTTTTTTTTTATGTCTGGCTGCACAAAACCTCTCGACATTTCCATGGAAAATGTCTTTTTTTTTTCTGCATTTTCCAAATCACTTCTTTTGCTCAAGGAACACTTTGGTGCTTACAGAAAAATTTTTTGGGGGAGGGGGAAAGGGGAGAAATTCCCACGTTTTCGACGTGGCGGATGGAAAATATGCAAGTTAATTGAGGGGAAAAATCAGGGAAAAGTTCAAAACCCAGAGGGAAATGGTTTTTCCTTCCTGTGTTCGAGCAGCTCTGCCTTTATGGCCGTGTGTGGGCACAGCAGAAAGGAAATTGTCCCTGCAAATGGGCTCTTTATGGCTCCTGGGCAGCTGCTCCCACCGACCCTGGCGGGGTGTGAGTGACACGAAGCATGGCCGGTGTCACCGGGGATGGCCTTGGGATGGATCCCGGGGGAGCGGCTCCCTCGGGCCTCCAAACCTTTCCTGCGGCTGCTTTTCTCTGGAGGGGTCGCTCCTGCTCCCCAGGGTGCTCCGGGCAGGCTGAGGTGTCCCACCGCCCTCGGGGTGCGCTCGGGGGGAGCTGGAGGCTCGGGGGTGCATTCCCATGTCCTGACACGATCCCAAAGCCAGGTCCCCGCAGGTTTGGCCTCCCAGGGGAGTCTTTCACCCCCGCTGGGTGTTTGCATTTAAAGGCAGCATTTTGTACTTCACCAAAATCCCTTCTCTGCGTGTCTTTGGGGCATGGAGCTCATTCCAGAGGTGCTGTGGGACAGCTCTGGGGTCAGGGGGTGAGAGCCTTTCCAGAGGTGATTCCTGCCTGATCCCAATGTGTAAAGGAGCTGGAATATTCAGGCACAACCCCCGCCAACAGGGGCAGAGCTGGAGGGGAGCCCAATCCCAAAGTGATGCCCAGAGGTGCTGGGCTCTCCTTTCCCTCTGTATCCTAAAATCGGTCATTTCAGGCAAAGTCAGCCCCAGAATTTGCTGTGTCCTTAGAAAAGGTGGTGTTGGAGGGGAAATGGGAAGGCCAGGAGGGGGTGGGAGCAGAGGAGGGGTCCAGGAAGGTAGGCTGCTACACCCAGGGGCTGCGGAGTGTCCGGAGGAAAGGGTGGGATGGATGGAAAGGAGGGAAGAGGGGACAAAAGGAAGGTGAGGGGAACCCCAAAGGAGGAAAGGGCCGCTGCCCCTGGGCTCATCTCCTCGGGCAGGCAGGGAGGAGGAGGAGGAGGAGGGAGGCAGCCTGGCTGAGCCGGAGGGAGGAAAGGAAAGTTGGGATATCATGGAGGAGACCCCATGGGCAAGGCTCTGGGGCCGATCTAGCCTCAGGCTGGGCAGCAGGACAGGGAGCCCAGAGAGGGGCGAGGGCACAGAGAGCACGGCGAGGAGCTGGTGAAGGGCATCCCAGCAGGGAGGGTTGGATTTCCAGCAATCCGAGGGGGTTTTTGGGACGTTCAGGATTGCTGCAGAGTGCCCTGAGCTTGCCCATCGTGGGTCACTTAAACCCCCCTTCCACCCCAAGAAGGGGACTCCTAGACCTCCCAGTTCCCGGCCCTGGCACGGGCCGTGTCCCAGGACATCCCTCCCGCTCCGCTCGGGTGCTCCAGCAGGAAAACAAAAGATTGGGATGAAATTTCCCTCCAAGGGAAGGAATCGCAAGTTTGGGTGGAACCCCATCCCCTGCCAGGTTAAATCCCTCACCCCCTGTGCTCAGCCCAGGTTTCCAGGCCGAGCCCGTGTGCTCCCAGGGGTGCTGGGGACATGGTTGGAGGTCAGGAAGGGTGAGCCGTGGGAAGCAGCTCTGGATTTTTGGAAGTAGCCCCTGACTGAAGTTTCTCCCCCGTTTCTCCCCCATTTCTCCTGGCTCGTGGCCTGTGAAGGGTCCCAGACACGTCAGCTCCACCGTTTCCTATTTTCCTTTGCTCCTGTTCCCGTTCTCGAGGCCATCCCAGGGATGGGCGCTGTTTATACACTGGAAATGTGCAGATTTCTCCTTGTTTCTTCTGCTTTGGTTCCTTTTTCCTTCTGCTTTTCACCGCTGGCCTTTGGCGAGGGCTGTGCTGAGCTCAACCCAAACCCTCTGAGCTCCTTCAGGCCCGTGAAAATCAGGTGAATTCCCCCCTGCTGGCCCAGAAGGATGGGTTTGAGGGGGATGATGGAGATCTGCCAGGGCTGGGACTCCCTCCTGCGCTGCTTTCTCCACGCAGGAGCGAATTTCCTCGCGCAAATCCCGTTGGAAACGGGGTCATTTTGTCTTGGTTTGGAATTCTCAGGTGCTTTGGGTGAGTTTTTGGGATATTTTCTGTGTCCTGCTCATTTTCTGCTGTTTCCATGGGGGTTGGAGCCCCCTTGGCCCCTCTGGCAGAGCCTGAGCCCTACTTGCAAACAGCTTTGGGGGCCTGGACAGTTGATATTTGGGATCTCAAAAATAAAGGAAAAAACCCCAAAATGATAAAAACCACCCCAAAGAATGATAGAAACCACGAGCACTTTCCTGCTTCCTATCCCTCTCCATCCAGGTGTGGAATTGTCAGAATCCTTGGGCATTGGGGTGTGTCCCAGAGGAGATCCACGTTACCCCCATGCTCCCCCCATCCCCATCCAGGTGTGACCGTTCGGGGGGAGAAACAACCAAACAGGGCAAAAAAAAAATAAAGAAAAATGGAAAATTCCACTTTCTCCTGTCTTCCCAAACCAACACCTCCTCCAAAAAAAGCTCCCAAACAGCACCAGTAACTCCAGATGCTGCGGGAAACATCTCCACCTTCGGAGTTTTGCTTTTTTTTTTTTAGAGGGGTTTTCTCCGAGGTTTTAGGATTTAATTGCTGGTTCCTCGTGGGCGTTGGAAAACTGGGATGCCCTGGCGTGCTCTGCTCCCCGGTAGGGTCTGTGTAACACCCAGGAGCTGTTGTCTACATTCCAAAGAGGTTTAAATAAAGGATAAATCTATGTATACATATATGTTATCATGGAATATCTCCAGGAATTAACTGCCTCAGTTTAAAAAAAAAAAAAAAAAAACAAAAAAAAAAAAAAAAAGACAAAAAAAACCAAAAAAAAAAAAGTCTTTTTTTCTTTTATTTTGGTTTCACATTTTTTTTTTTTAAAGCTGATAAACTCAGAAGAAGTTAAAAAAAAGAAAAAAAAAGAGATTGTTATATTGTGCTGTTCGACTATTTTCCAACGTGTATTTTCATATAATTTATATTTTTTAAAAGCGGGGGGGGAGGGACGGGGTGGGGAAAAAAAAAAAGTTTAANTTTTATTTTGGTTTCACATTTTTTTTTTTAAAGCTGATAAACTCAGAAGAAGTTAAAAAAAAGAAAAAAAAAGAGATTGTTATATTGTGCTGTTCGACTATTTTCCAACGTGTATTTTCATATANAGTGAGATTTAAAAAAGAAAAACGATAAAAAAAAACAAGGAAAAAGCAGGTGCTTTTTAAAACAACAAAAAAAAAACCTGAGCTGAGGTAGCTTAGAGATGTAGCGACGTGTGTGTGTGTCCGTGTGTTGCGTCTGGTTCCGTTTGGTTTTTGGTTTTTTGTTTTTTT
>VZTA01028635.1:170535-186838 GCA_013398855.1 Mohoua ochrocephala
TTTTAAAGGATTCAAATAAAAAAAAATAAAATAAAATAAAAACAAATCCCTCCTCCGTTGAATTCCTAGAGAAGGAGGGGATTGGTTTCGTTCGAATTGCTGATGCTGGCACATCATTTTGCTGGAGAGTTTTTTATATACTGTAGCCTTATTTCATATCGTATTTTAAACCATGTGAAATTAAAAGAAGAATAATTCCTAACCCTCGGTGTCCATGTGATTATTCCTCGCCTTTCCCCTTTGGATTTGGGAACTGGAAGTGGGGGAAACAATGTGAAAACGTGGAAATTCCGGTGATTTCTCTCTTTTTTCCCATTGTTGAAATGGGCCTGGCTGACATCACAGTTCCTGGGGGGGTGATGCTCCCCATGGCCCTTTGGGATCATGGACCCGCATTCCAAATGCTCTTCCATCCCAAATCATCACTGGGACCATGGGATACCTGAGGTTCACCAGCCCCAATGGACTTTGAGAGTGGCGTTTTCCTCGGCAGGATCTTTGGGAATGGCTGTGGCCAAAATTCCCGATCCCATGGCCGCCAGCGGGAAGATGCGCTGGGAATTTCCCCGTGGAGACCTCGGGCTGTGGCCCGTCGGGAGGAGAAATTCACCTCTGGACTCTCCAAATCCTTCACCACTGTGCTTCAGATCCCGGAAAAATACACGTTTGAAGCCATTACGGAATATCCTGAGGTGGAAGGACTCGCAACAAGCCCAACTCCCGAGCCTGTGCAGGGTTGGGATGCTTTTCCCAGGGAATTTTGTGCCGGCTCTGATGTTCCCTTGTCCTCACCAAGCCAAGAGAAAAACTGTGCTGTGCCCAGCTGGATGGGACTCTCCTGGAGCCCAAGGCTCTGGAATGGTGATTAATGGATCCAGCACCGGGGAGAGGTTCACAGACCGGGAGCTGAGGCTTTTCCAGAGGAGTTTGCGTGATGAGAAATTCCCGGGGGACAGCGCGGGTGACGCTGGAGTGACTGAGTCAGCAGGAGGGGGATCAGATGCGTCGCCCAGGAATGCGAGGCTGGGATTTGCTGGATACCAGGAAGAGCGGACGAGTCACGGGTGGATCCGGGACAAGGAATTCTCTCCCTTTACAGGAACTCGTAGCCACGCAGGGAACGACATCCCGGGGTGCTGAAGGATGAGGGTGGGGGATCCTGACGGTCCCGGGACATCGCTGCATTCCCGAGGCTCAGCCGATCCCTGAGCTCGATGGAGAGAGGGGCTGGGGCTGGGGAGAGGGGGGCCCAAAGCGGGGACAGCCCTGGGGACAGCGCCCAGCCCGCTCCATCCTTTCCCTGGAGCCGCAGAGATCCAAGCGGGAGCGGGACTCGCCTTTTCCGTCATCGCCCTTGATCCCGCCGCGGCTTTTTCATCGCAGCGGGAGCCGCCGGGGCTCGTGCTCGGCTGCCCCGGGAAAATAAACATCCAGCGGCTCCTTTGGGCTCCCTTCCGCTCCTTTCCCAGCGCCGCTTCCAAGGCTCAGGCTCAGGCTGGGGGGGAGCAGCCGAACCCCGAAGGGCTGAAGGTGCCCCGGTTCTCGGGGGTGTTCCCTCCTCGCGGAGCCCGAGGATGCCGCAGGTCCCCGCAGCCCGAATCCCGCATTCCCCAGGGATCGCAGCCTATGGAACAATCCCACTGAAACCACCCGGAGCTCCGCGGGAAGTGACGCCAATTAACGGCCCCGCGTTAATTATTAACCCCATTCACTGCTCCCCCGGAGGAAGCACCCGGGGACACATCTGTCCCCTTGACGCCCCTGCCCTGTCCCCGCACCTCCTTGTCCCGTGCCACTTCCAGTCAGAGTAAGGTTTGGGATAGGGAAGTGGAGTTTGGGGATGGAGCCGGAGCTTTTCCCATGGAAAAAAACCATCCCAGCCACAGCTCTGCGCCCCCAAAATCCATCTCCTCCGCAGCATCCTGCAACCAGGCTGATAAAAAAACCCACGAGGATTTGGAATCACGGAATAGAATGATTCCGTTTGGAATTCAGGCTGCTCCCAGATCATCGAGTCCAACCGTTTTGTAGAATCACGGAATAAATGAGCTTCATGATGGAACTGGGCTGAGAGGAAGGGGTTTGCTGGGAGTGATGCCCTCCCCGGCAGGAAAATCCTGCCCGTGTGGGGAATTGCGCCTGGAGGAGGATTTTCCCGGCGTGTCGGCCCCAGGTGCTGCTGGGTGGCTGCTTAGGTGTGGGATTGAGCAGAGCCGGAGAGGACAGGAGGGTTTTCCCAGACTCCATGTGATTTTCCAGGGATGCAAACATCCAGGAGCGCGGTGGGGCGGGAGGCAGCGTATCCCGAGGGATACCTGCGGATGGAGGGGGTTTCTGCACTCAAAACCAGCTGGGAACGCCGTGAGCTGCTGCTCCAAGGAGACACCAGCGAGGAAAAGGGAATTTTTCCACATCGGTGTCTTGAAATGAGCCATTGACTGGCGTGTGAGGGAAATCGAGATTGAAACAGGAGCAGGAATTACTGAAGGCTGGACCGAGGGGAGGGCTCTGTGGAAACCCCTGAGGTCCCGGGGAGGCTGAAGGAGGCGGTGAAGGAGGAGGAGGATGGATTTGAGGGCAGGCAGCAGAGGGATGCCGAGGCCGAAGGAGGCGGTGAAGGAGGAGAAGGATGAATTTAAGCAGCAGAGGGATGCAGAGGTGGAAGGAGGCGGTGAAGGAGGAGAAGGATGGATTTAAGGGCAGGCAGCAGAGGGATGCCGAGGTGGAAGGAGCAGGACGAGGCGCTGAGGTGCAGCGGGTGATGAGCTCGGCTCCCTCCTGGGTGATATTTTCCGGATAATCTCTAAGATCCCTTCCAAGCCAAACCATTCTGCGGTTCCGTGTGGGACGGGCACACCCTTCCACACACCCCGCTGGCGGCTCCCGGGCACAGCGAGCACCTCACACCAAGAAAACGGGGATTTGGGGCTGGCGGGAGGCACCGGGACACTTCTGGTGCCCGTTCCCCCTCCCGGGCTGGGATGCCGGGGATGCCTTTCGGAGTCAGCACTTTCCGCTGTTTGCTTTCCTCCCCCGGCTCCCTCCCGCCGAGCCCCGGCCTCTGAACCTCGTCCAACAGCAACTTTCCGTCTCTTCCAGCGGCCTTTCCCCGCTCCCGGGAGCGCGGCCGTTCCCTGGCCTGGCTTGAAAGGCGCTCCCACAATGAGCCTTTGTGCCAGGCTGCTCCGGAGGGCAGGAATCCGGGATCGCCGGGACACGGGGCCAGGGAGGCTGCGGCGGGGGCTGAGGGCCTGTGGGGAGCCCAGGGGTGCTGTCCAAATTCTGCATCCCTGGGTGGGGATGCTCCCCAAAATTCTGCATCAATCAAAGAAGGATGTTCCCCAAAATTCTGCATCCCTGGGGTAGGGATGCTCCCCAAAAACTTCATCCCTGGGATGAGGATACTCCCTGAGCTGATGCATCCCTAGGTGAGGATGCTCCCCAAAATTCTGCATCCATCAAAGGAGGATGGTCCCCAAAAACTTCATCCCTGGAGTGAGGGTACTCCCAAAGATGCTGCATCCCTGGGTGAGGATGCTCCCCAAAATTCTGCATCCCTGAGGTGGGGGTGCTCCCCAGATCCTGCATCCCCCCTCAGCTGCAGAATCTTTTTGGGAAGGGCACAGGACACTCCCGGCCTGGTCGTGCTGAACCGAGCTTATCTTTTCCTTAAGACAGGCCTATCTCTCCATGGGGTAAATGTCCCAATTTCCCATTTCCTGAGCTCGACTTGCCCTTGATGGACCCAGGAGAGCCTCTCCCTCCTCCTCCGTGCCCCTTCCTCAACTGCCTCCCCACCCCTCCCTCCATCCCAACACCTCCACCCTCCTCCCGGGCTCATCCTTGGCACCCTCCATCCCCCACCCTCCTGCTCCAGCTCCGGCACGGTGCGAAAGGCGTGGCAGGAACGGGGCCGTGGGTTCCCAGCCCTGATTGATGACATTTCCCAGCTGGAAAGCGCGAGGTGAAGCCGGAGCCACGCAAGGCCTTGGCTCGGGGCAGACCACCAACGTGCCCACCGCAGACCTCCGGCGAGCCCACGGCTCCGAGCCCAAATCCAGGGGCTTGGAGGGAGCTGGGAACGGGCTGGGAAGGCTGGAGGGGAGAGCAGAGCCTGTCGAGCTCCAGCCCTGCCAGAGAAGGGGTTCCTTTTGGAGCAGGGAATCATCTGCTCCAAGAAAAATTAAAACTAAAAATCCCCAATTTGAGGTTTTTCTTTGGGGTTTTTTTGGTTTCTCCCTTTCCCTGGCCTGGTTGCTCCTGCAGAATTCCCAGCTGGTGCTGGCATCGCTGTCCCTGTGCTGGGGAACACGGGGAGCTGCTGAGACAGCAACACAGAGGATTAAAAACCAGCCCGGGTCATTTTGGACCTTAATGAGGTGCAAAACTCTGCAGAGCCTCGTCCAGCTGGACCCATCCTGCTCTGGTGGGGTTGGGGCTCAGGGACGCTGGAAATGGGGTTGGGGGCAGTGAAGGCACCTTGGGGACAGCGAAGGCAGCTGGAGGCACCGTGTCCCCATCCTGTGCCCCAAACCCTGGCTCGAGGTGACCCTTTGGGGCCTGGACTGAAGATGTTCTGCAGCATCTGCTCCCAGTTCCCTGCCAGCTCCCCTTCCCTCGGCACCCCCCAGTCTGGCCAAGCAGAAAGTCTTCGTCGGAGGAGAAGTCCCCATAAATCACCGGGTTCTGCATCACCGTGCTGGGCTTTCATCACGAAATCCCCCCCAAAAAAACAGCAAGTGGGGGAAATCTCGCTCTCGGCACGAAGCTGGCACAGCCCGGGTTTGGCTTTTCCCTCCTCCGTGAGATCCAGGCCTGGCACAGGGCGAGATGGGTGTTTATTTCCTCCCTTTTTTGGATGTTGGATGTTTATTTTTCCCTCTCCCCTCGCTGGGATCCTGGGGTTGCTCCTGTGAGGTCCCACTTCCAACACAGAGCCAATTCCCGACGATAAAAATAGAAGGCAGGGGCTTCCTGCCAGCAAAGGAAAGAGAAGGAGGGGATGAAAAGCCCAAAAAAACGGGTAAAAGTGAGTGAGTGGCACTCGTGGAGCTGCAGGAGGGTTTGAGGATCCAAGGAGCTTCTGGCTGGGTGGGATCAACGCGGGAAAAGGGATCAAATGGAATGATTTTGTCACCATCCTTGGGTGACGCGGGGGAAAATCTCTTTGCTGGAGTGAAGCGATGGATCGATGCCCTCCAGCGTGAATCCAAACCCTCCAGCCCCTCTCCCAGCCGGATTTGGAAATCTCTGTCCCTGCTGACCTATTTAGAGGCAGCGCCAAACTCCGGTCTGGGATGTGCCCGAGGGTTTGGATCCCACGGTGCTGGGTCTGATGTGGTTTCTGGGGGATGCCAGCAGCTTCCCGAGGTCCCCTGGGACCCCCAGCACCCACAGGTGCCTTTCCAAAGGGTGGGATGAGGTGGGTGAGGTTCCGTTCGGTGCTGCCCTGGGATTTGCCAGGTTTTGGGAAGATCTGTCATGGAATTCTTGAGAGTTTGGTTTGGGAGGGATCTTAAAAACCATCTCATCCCACCCTCCACCATGGGCAGGGACACCTCCCTCTATCCCAGGCTGCTCCAAGCCCCGTCCAACCTGGCCTTGGGCACTTCCAGGGGTTTAATGTCCATGCATCCTTATCTCCCTAGAAAAACAGGGATAAGAACCCAAAAAAGGGTGCCTGGTGTCACGGCTCTGCCAATATAAGTGTGATTTTGGGGTGAAAAAGCAGGGAATGTGAAGCGGGAGCAGCAGGAGCATCCCGGAGCTGTGACAGCTTTTGGCCTCCAACAGCACCAATATTTACAACCCAAGCGGAGGAGCTGCAAAAATTGGCAGCAGCTCAGGAGAGAGCGAGGAAAATTGTTGGAATGAGGCTCTGGAAGCTCCGTTTCTCTCCCTGTGTGTCGGAAAGGATTTCTCCAACTCACGGGCTCCCTTTCTCCACGGGGAAGGGGAATTGGGCCGTGGAGGGCTGAGAGGCAAAAGCTGATCACAAACAGAGAGTGGCAATGAGGAACGTTAATTGTTAATTGGTGAGGTTCGTTAACCTCCGGAAGGCTTTACTCGGGAATGCCGTGGCTTTTATGGAGCCTGGGGCTCGTTTTCACTCCTCACCCCCCAAATGTGCTCTGTAGCCCAAAGAAACCATTCCCTGCAGCAGGACACAGCAGCTCCTCGCAGGGATCCCACCTGGGTGCCAAGGCTGAGGTGCTGACAGCAAACCTGGGATTTTCACACAAGTTTTGGGAGAGTTTCTTATTTTGAGCTGGGAATGTACCTCGGTGCCAATGGCAAATCCATCCTGGAGTGCTGGGTCCAGCTTGGGAGTCCAGCATCAGAAGTGGAGCTGCTGGAGAGAGTCCAGAGGAGGCCACGGAGATGCTCCAGGGCTGGAGCCCCTCTGGAGCCAGGCTGGGAGAGCTGGGGGTGTTCACCTGGAGAGGAGAAGGATCCAGGGAGACCTCAGAGCCCCTTGCAGGGCCTAAAGGGGCTCCAGGAGAGCTGGAGAGGGACTGGGGACAAGGGATGGAGGGACAGGACACAGGGAATGGCTTCCCACTGGCAGAGGGCAGGGATGGGTGGGATATTGGGCAGGAATTGTCCCCTGTGAGGGTGGGGAGGCCCTGGCACAGGGTGCCCAGAGGAGCTGGGGCTGCCCCTGGATCCCTGGCAGTGCCCAAGGCCAGGTTGGACGGGGCTTGGAACACCCTGGGACAGTGGAAGGTGTCTCATTGGAATGAGCTGAGCTTTAAGGTCCCTTCCTACCCAAACCAGTCTGATTCCATGACCCTCCCCTAATCCCAGGATTAGGGAATTACTGATTACGTTGTATCAGCAGCAAAATGGGATTTTGGGTGTTTCCCTTCCCAACCACCTCGTGCTGCACCAACCCAACCCCATCCCCAAAGCCTCCCAACCCAAACCCAAAATTCCCGTCACAACCAGACAGGCCGGGAAGAGCCGGATCCGCCTTTGCCGGGTCACGGTGAATCATCGGCCGTGGGGCTGTGCCAGCTGCTTGCTCAGCCACCAGCGAGGAGGGGAAAAAAAACTCCAAACAAACCCAAGGACTCAACAGAAACCCGTTTGCAGTTCCTCTCAGGAAGAGCCGCTCTGCGTGCGCGCGGCGCTGGCAGGGAAACGCGACGCTCTTTCCATAGGAGCATTCCTGATGTCAGCCCTTCGCCGACAAAATTAGCAGCGAGGAATGTGCAATTCCTGCGGGGATGGCTGATGGAAACGATAAACAGAAACAGAACGAATACAGGTTTGATGTGTGGATTTAGGAATCTCGGCAGCTGCGGCGCTGGATTCCCCCTCCGTGAGCTTCGGGACCGTGGGAGAAGGGGGAAACGAGCACAGGCTGCTTCCAGAAGTGGCACATCTCAGCGAAATTGGTTTAATAAACAATTTGGGTTGTGATTCTGGCTTGTTTAACCGCACAAGAAAAGCTGAGAGGAACCACTCGGGGGCTGGTTCGTGCTTGCCCGGGGTTTGCACGGATCCGCGAGTGGGGCGTCCCTCCCCGGTGTGGAGATGGAGATGATCCCTTGGAGATGAGGGCTGGATTAGCTCAGGGATCTGGGAACAAGAAGAATTCGAGGGATTCAGCCCCAAATCGTGCCTTGGCCATGACCAAAATGAGGTGGCACTGGAGAGACACCAGCACAGAGCAGGTGATTGTCCTGCAGCCCTGCGTTTTGGGAGGACCCACATCCCTCCCTCCGGAGAGCACATCCCTCCCTCTGGAGGGCACATCCCTCCCTCTGGAGATCACATCCCTCCCTCTGGAGAGCACATCCCTCCCTCCGGAGAGCACATCCCACCCTCTGGAGAGCACATCCCACCCAGCCTCCCAGCCCCGTGGACAGTTTTCTCAGCCATTCCTCCTCAGCCCTGGTGCTCCTTGTTTGGGGTTGCTGTGACTCCAGAAATAAACACAGGAGGTTCTGCGGGGGGATGAAAATGCCGTGTGGTTTTCCCTGCCCGACTTCTGTGCGCTCGGCTTCCAGATGCTCCGGAAGGGTCGGCTTTGGGGAGAGCAGCGGTGACGTGGCCTGGGAAAAGCAGGGCTGCTGAAAGCCAGCCAGCGGGCTCCCAAAATTCCAATCCTGGTGGTGTTGGGAGCAGGAGCTGATGGAGCTGCGGGGAGCGGGGGTGGGCTTGACAACGCGAAGGTGCAACGGGAAGGAATTCTGGTGTTCCGTGGCCTTTCCTTGTGGGTGATGAAGGTTTTCTGCAAGGGTGGCTTTGTTCCAAAAGCACCGAACTGGGATAAGGCACACCCTGAGAGAGATCAGACTTTGCCTTCCCCGTTTTCCCCACAGAACACTGGGAGTCACTGGAGACAGCTCAGTTCCCGTTTGCTTTCCTCGTCATGCTCTGGTGCCGTGGACAGGCCCAACCCGGGCATGGCCTGGTCTTTGCAGGACAAACCCTGTCCAGGAGCTCCATCTCACTCACGTGTAGCCACCAAAATCACTGGCATGGTCTCTGACTGGATCCTGAAGCCCCAGCACAGGGATGGGATGGATCCTGGGGGACTCCAGCCCCGGGTGTCCGGATGAGGAGTCCCACGGTGTCTTCCTGGGGATGGAATCTCAGCCTCCAGGAGATGAGTTTTGGGGAACATCCCTCAGAAAACCAGCCAGGGAGGAGACCAACAGATCTCCTTGGGAAAAGCAAAGCCCAGAGTAGGAAAGCTGGTGACCAATGAATGGGAGCCCAGCACAAGGACTCTGAGCTGGGAAGATCTCAGCCTGCGAGCGGGGCTGCCTAACCCGATCCAGATTTCCAGAGGAAATAACTCCAGGACACTTCCACCACAAACTATGCCCTGCTGCTGCTTGGATGAGTCCACACGCCGTCATCCCAGGCTATTTTTTCCCCACCCTCCCTTCCAAGCATTGTTCCAAGGCCGGGGCCGCTGCTGCAGCCAGCTGGGTGCCCTGGGAAAGAACTTTCCCAGCACTTTCCCTCTCCCCGGGAAGGACACGGCGGGAAGCAGACGAGGTCTCGCTGAAGCCGGCGGGAAGCGCACGGCGGGTGTGGGGTTATTCGGGAACGTGGTTCTGAGGAGGCAATGCCGGCTCTTCATCCCCGTCACCAGAGGGATGAAATCCTCTGCAGAGGGCAGGGAAAACTGGGATGTGAGCATGGAGAAATCCTCAGCAGAGGGCAGGGAAAACTGGGATATGAGCATGGAGAAATCCCCTGTAAAGAGCATGGAAAACTGGGATGTGAGCATGGAGAAATCCCCTGTAAAGAGCATGGAAAACTGGGATGTGAGCATGGAGAAATCCTCAGAAGGGAGCAGGGAAAAGTGGGATGTGAGCATGGAGAAATCCCCTGTAGAGAGCAGGGAAAACTGGGATGTGAGCATGGAGAAATCCTCAGCAGAGAGCAGGGAAAACTGGGATGTGAGCATGGAGAAATCCCCTGTAGAGAGCAGGGAAAACTGGGATGTGAGCATGGAGAAATCCCCTTTAGAGAGCAGGGAAAACTGGGATGTGAGCATGGAGAAATCCCCTTTAGGGAGCAGGGAAAGTGGGGGGACCCCAGCAGCTCTGGGGGTGCCGTGCCCTGCCCTGTCCCTGCTCCCATCCCCCTGGAGAGCAGCTTCCAAACACTCCTGCTGGAAACGTGACCCCGGCTGCCCCGCAGGAATGAGGGGGCTCACCAGAGCCGGTACCAAAATTCCCCAAATCCCTGAGCAGAGCTGCAGGCCTGGGATGGGAGCGTGGTCCCTGGCATCAATCACTGTAATAGAAACCAGAGCTGGCTCTGGGCCCGCTGAGTCCAGGCAGCCCCTGCCGAGGCGTTGGGAAATTCACAGGCTGAGAACGGGCAGGGAAAGAAATTCCAGGCAGGGCTTTGACTCTTTTTTTTTTTAAATTAAGTGGAATTTCAAAATTGGAAAAACATAAAGGGAGTGCAAATAAAAACAGCAACAGCAAAACCCTCAGCGAGCTGCTGGGCCTGAGCCTCCCTCCTCTTCCTCCTCCGCCACCCTTTTCCTCCTCCCTGGGTTCCACTTCCCACTCCCCACACAAAGTTCAGCCGGGATGGTGGGAGCAGGGAGGAGAAAAGGACGGGTGGGACAGGGTTTGGAGCAACCTGGGATAGTGGGAGGTGTCCCTTCCACCCCAAACCCTTCTGGAATTCCATGATTCCGTGAAAAGCCTCTTAGGATCCAGCTCAGGGGGGATTTCATGGCTCTGGGATCAAAGGGGGTTGGGTGGTGTCAGAGCCACGCCACCCTCCAAGACCTCGGTGAGTCCCGCTGTGATTTCTGGTTGGACTCGATGACCTTGGAGGTCTTTTCCAACCAAAGTAATTCCCTGATCCTGCGATTTCAGGCGCTGCTGCTCGACACCAAACATCTCATCCCCACCCTTTGGTCGGGAGAAGCAGAGATGTCACCCAGGGATACAGGATTGGCTCTCAATCCTTGCTCCCGACCCTTCTCCATCCCCGGGTGGGTCACGTTTGGATTTTTCCCACTTCTCCAGCTGTGTCAGGTGGGATGAGCTCAGGTAAAGATTGCTGCAAGGGCAGGGATCACAGGAAAACTTAGGAGAGAAGGGTTCTTGGAACACTTAATGAGGTTTCACTTAATTATCTCCTCTCCCCTCTCTCTAGGAATTGGTTGGAAGATGATGGGGAGAGAAACCTCTCCAGAGTTTTATTGGACGGTGCCAAAAAGTGAAAGGATTTTTTTCAAATGGGTGTCCAGAATAATTTTGGAGTCACTGGGATGTTTGGGAGCATCAGGGCTTGACATCCAGACAAAGAAAATTGCAATCAGGGGGAAAAAAAAATAAATAATCCACCCCAGCTCCCCCATCCTCCCTCCTGCAGCTTTTTCCCACCAGAAGAAAACTTGGATGTTTTATAGAACTGTTTAATAACGTGATGACAATCCCAGCCCCTGCTGCAGCCCCAGGCTGATCCCTGGGGGATGCTGAGCTCCAACCAGCTCCAAACGCCCTGGTCCCTCCTCCTGGAGGAGTTTTCCGTGCGGAATGGGGGCATTTTCCCTTTTTCTTTGCATTCCTGCCTCTTGGAACATCACACGTGGGGGGTGGCACATGGAAATGTTACTTCAAACGTCGGAATTTTTGTTCCCAAAAGTTCTCCTGCCACTGCCAGCTCATCAGGAAGTTTTAGCCTGTCCCGAAGACAAGCAGGGAAACTGAGGCACGCAGCGCCTGTATTCCCAGCGATGCTCCTGGGAAAAAAAGAAAGAGGGATTTCTCTTCTTTTCCCCTTCATCTTCACCCTCTCTTTCCCAAGAATTCGACAAAAAGAGGATGAAAATCATCCGTTTGATCAGAGCTTCATCCTTAAAGCCGCCCTGAGAGCACGGCCTCGTGTGTTTGCCTTATCCCGGCATCCCGGAGCCTCCCCGGGGACGGGGCCGTGTTCAGCTGGGATCCCAGTGGAAAAATGGGGCAAAACCCAACGGTTCCTGCCCATGCACGGCGGCGTTGGAAGGGACCCTCCGTCCCAGATGGATGCAATTAGGGGCAGGCAGCGAGAGAAAATATTCCACAGGTGCCGAGGGAAACTTCAGCCGCGGCTTTTCCCAACGCTCCCAATCCCAAAGTCCCGAATTCTGGCTGTGCACAACCCAGCCCAGGGGTTTAGAAAACGCTTGGATGGCGCTGGAGGAGATTTTATCTTTCTTCCCCCTTTTTGTCTTTTGCCGCTTTTCCCAATTTTATGCCCAGATTCGTCCCAAAAAGCGAGGTTTCCTCAGATTCCCCGATTTTCACAGGTTTGATCCCAGATGTGCAGCCGAGCACCTCCCTCTCGCTGCCTCGAATTCCTTTCTCCGTCACTCCTCTCTCCTCACGGCTTTGAAATAAGCCCATTTTGCCCCAGTTATCCTGCATGGATAAAAAAATCCCAAGTTTTTTCCAAGGAAAAGCTCTGCAGGGAGGCTCCGGTCACTGCTGGCCGTGAGAACTTTTGGGAGGGAGTTTTGGACTCGGTTTGTTTGATTTATTTTCCCTTCAGTGCATGCGGAGGGAGCGGGGCAGCCCCGCTCCGTGTGGAGAGCACCCCATGTGTCCACGGGCAGCAGCTTTGATTTCGGCCAGGATTGTGTGAAAACTTCCACGAAATTCCCTGGCTCGTTCCCAGGGTAGGAAGGGGAAGGCGGAATCCAGCCCTGCTCTGTGCCTCCCTTTCCCCACCTTAGAAATGAGATCAAGAATAAATTCCCAGTGGGTTTTTTTTTGTTGGCAGAAGGGATCCCCGTGTTCTTCATTTCAGGTCCGGGGCTCAGAGCTGAACAGCACCAGTGGAAAGGATGAAAAAATGGGGAAAAAACGACCAACAAAAGTGGGGACAGGTTTTTTTCAGCAAACATAGCAGCAAATTCCCAATTTTTGCAGGGAAAAGGGCCAGGAGGAGCCGGGTTTTGTCCCTCCCAGTATTTTCAGCAGCTGCTGCTCTTGGGCTCTCAGCCCCATGTCCCATTAAGGACTTTTGGGGAAAACGCATCTTCCCTGGGGTCATTTCCTGTGGGAGCTTCTGTTTCCCATCTGGTCCCGCTCCTCCCGCGGCCTTTCGGGTCACCTCGGGAACAGGGACGGGGAGCAGCCTCCCCTCCCATTCCCCCATCGCTGCCCCGATGTCCCCACGAGGAGTTTTGGGATGAGCTCCTCTGGGGTCACCTCGGGAACAGGGACGGGGAGCAGCCTCCCCTCCCATTCCCCCATCGCTGCCCCGATGTCCCCACGAGGAGTTTTGGGATGAGCTCCTCTGGGGTCACCTCGGGAACAGGGACGGGGAGCAGCCTCCCCTCCCATTCCCCCATCGCTGCCCCGATGTCCCCACGAGGAGTTTTGGTGTCGGGACGAGCTCCTGGCCCCCACGGGAAGTCACCCACGGGGGCATATTTGGCGACCTTTGATCCATGGATCCCAAAGAAGGCGTCGTCACTCCGGTGCTTGGCTGAGCCTTGTGGCATCCACCCTTCCTTTCCTCCAGGAATTTGGAGCCCAGCAGCCAAATTTATCATTGAGTGTGGAGCTGCCAGGCTGTAGCGCGAGCTCAGCCCCTGGAAAGCCATCGGAGAATCTCCACGGAGCCTGTAGGAAACTCTGTGGATCTTTTCTGGTGAGATGGAGGGTTTGGCTTCCTATTAAAAGTGATCAGCTTTCCTCTTCCCAATGAAATGGCTTTGGCAGTGGGATGAGGGAATGTGCTCCTCAAAGGAGCTGTAGGGATGGAGATTCAGCAGCAGCAAAGGTCACGGCCTGGGAGCTTTGGGGTTTTTATGTGAAATCACCCCAAAATGTCAGGAAAACATCTTCCCCCCTTGCCCAGTGTGTGGATTTCACCTCCTGACTTGTTGAGTGTCCCCAGGTCGGGACAATCAGGTCCCTGTGGGCACCTCCAGGCTCGGGCAGGAGGATGGAGCATCCCTGGGAAATCCAGCGCGTGGTTTCAATTTTCCTCCTGCTGCTCTGGAGAGCAGAGGAAGCCCAGAAGATTTATGGGCTCGCTGTTCTTCCTGCAGGTTTATAAATAGCCTTTCTCAGGTGCTGGGCACATGGGGGCTTCGGGGGAACGCCGAGAGGGATCAAAAGCAGCCTTGGGTCCCTCCTCCTCTCCCCTCTCCACGTGTCCGATCCCTGCTCCCATCTCCAAAGGGCCGCAGCAACCTCTGCTTCCAAGTGGAGATTCACAGGGATGATTTCACTGCCCGAGCTCCTGAAATCCCAAACGGAGCCCCCTTGGGAGCACCAGGAGCCCTCCCCAGGCTTTGATGTTTGCCCTGGGAGGTTCAGGTTATCCCATTGCTGTGGGGGAGAGAGAGAAGCTCCAGGAGCCCCCAGGAGGGGACCCCACCTCACTCTGCTAAAAGGGTCTTTGGGTTTCAGCCTTAATTTTCACCTGAAACAAAATTTATAATTTTTACTGAGCCGCTTTCCCAGTGGTTTTTTTTTTTTTCTAAACTGGACGTTTTTCAGTTCTAAAAGAAAAGTTTGACTGGACAATGGAAAGAAAGTTGAACCCCACTCACAACCAACTGCTCCGGGAGAGGAAAGGACGGAGCTGGAGAAGGCCAAGATGGCAGAGAGGGGGAGAGGGTTTCGGAAAAAGGGAGGAAAATTATTTCCATGGTTTTGTTCATTCCTCCTTTTCCTGAATTTCTGTGCACTCAGTTACAGCACCGGGAGGCTGCAAGGAAGCCCTGGGCTTTTCCAAGGAGCTGCTGAAGCCAATTTCTGGGGACAGGAAAAGCAGATTATTGGTAGCAAGATGTAAAAGCTTCTGAGGACCCTTTACAGAGAGAAAACAACAACTTCAAACCTCACGGAGCTCATTTCCAACACCACCTGATTCCCCCCAAAACGCTCAGGGGTCACTGGGACAAACCCAGTGGAGATGGCACCTTTTGGTGAAGCCACCACCGCACAAAGTGCAACCCATGGGAGGGCACAAAACTCCCCCAAACCCTCTTTGGGAACAGTCCCGGCTGCCTCGGGAAGGCGCCGGGCCAGAACAAAGCGCAGGGATGGTTTTCCGCCAACTTCTCGATGCTTCTTAGGGAATGGGGAATTTTCCCCCAGTGCTTTTAGGGAATGTGGAGTTTTTTCCCAGTGTTTTTTAGGGAATGTGGTGTTTTCCCTCAGTGCTTTTAGGGAATGTGGAGTTTTTTCCCAGTGTTTTTTAGGGAATGTAGAGTTTTTCCCCAATACTTTTTAAGGAATGGGGAATTTTCCCCCAATGCTTTTTAGGGAACGTGGAGTTTTCCCCCAATGTTTTTTAGGGAATGTGGAGTTTTTCCTCAGTGGATTTTAGGGAATGGAGAATTTCCCCCCAATATTTTTTAGGGGACTTGGAGTTTTCCCCCAGTGCTTTTTAGGGAATGTGGAATTTTCCCCCAATGCTTTTTAGGGAGTGGGCAATTTTCCCTCAGTGCTTTTTAGGGAACATGGAGTTTTTTCCCAATGTTTTTTAGGGAATGGAGAATTTCCCCCCAATATTTTTTAGGGGACTTGGAGTTTTCCCCCAGTGCTTTTTAGGGAATGTGGAATTTTCCCCCAATGCTTTTTAGGGAGTGGGCAATTTTCCCTCAGTGCTTTTTAGGGAACATGGAGTTTTTTCCCAATGTTTTTTAGGGAATGGAGAATTTCCCCCCAATTCTTTTTTTAGGGAAAAGGAAGTTTCCCCCCAAGGCTGGAGCTGTACCCGGGAATATTTCCCTTTCCCTGCTCCCAGCAATTACCACACGATCCTTCTCTCCCACCATTAACGGGAGCAAACACAGCTCGGGGCCGATCCCCCTCCTGCCCTGCAGTGCCCAGGGACACCCCAGCCCATCCCGAGATAACATTTTCCATGGGGAAACAGCTTCCAGAAGGGCTGATGGTAAAATCGGGCCAGGATTAACCTTTCCAGACCCCTCTCAGAGTTTGGAAAGTGGTTGGGGATTTTTTTTCCTCGGAGATGTCAGGCCCAGGAATAAATAGATGAGAGAAGTTTTCCAGCGCTCGATGATTCAAATCTCCTTCCCTTCCGCTTACAAAGGGGTTTTTTTTGGGATTTTTTTTTGCAGAAGCCTTTCCCAATTTCAGCGTGGAGTCGCAGCAGAGGGGCTGTAAATGGAGGATTAAAACTCCTCAGTAAACAACGCTGTTCCACACTCGCTGGGAGAAGATTTCCAGGTGATTTAACTCCAGGGATGGACACGAGGATGGAAAATCCTCGTCAGTAGAATTGCAAAACGAGCAGCTGCTGGTTTAAAGCTGCTGTTTTACTACCAAATGATGAAACAATGGCTTTTTTTACTAATTAGTGTGGCTTAAATCTGGGTTTAAATCCTTCTTTTTGCCCCAGCACCGGAGTCTGAGCCATCCTGGCAGCCCTCCCCACGGGGCTGGTTTGGATGGGCAGGGGCACCTTTTGGGCTCAGGAATGAATGAATTCCAGACTTCCCAGGGAAAACAGGCTCCTACCCCCGCCGGGCTTCCCATTCCCCGGAGCTCTGACCCCGTGGCCAGCTGGATTTGAGGGATTTAAGCACTCGCACGACTCCCGCCAGGCCCCGTGGCCTCTGCCCGCGCTCCTTGGGGTGGTGTCTCCTGTGCTTGGAGGAGATGTTTTCCAGGCTGACATTATCCCTGGGGCCGGCCATTCCCACTGTTCCCACCATTCCCACCATTCCCACTGTTCCCATTCCCACCGTTCCCACCGTTCCCACCATTCCCACTATTCCCACCATTCCCATTCCCACCGTTCCCACCATTCCCATCCCCACCATCACCATCCCCACTGCTAC
>VZTA01028637.1:0-17349 GCA_013398855.1 Mohoua ochrocephala
GCCTCCCATGCACCCCCAGCCTCTTTGCCAGCGTGGCTACGTGAAAAGCAGAAAAGGCCTTGGCTCTGCGCAATCCCTGCTCAGCAATAACAAAAACATCTTTGTATTATCAACTCTGTATTCAGCACAAATCCAAAACACAGCCCCATATCAGCCACTGTGAAGAAAATTAACTCTACCTCGGCCAAAATCAGCAGTGTTTAAATGAAAGACTTGGCTGCTTCTTGGTACCTTTAAAGTCACGGTCTTCATTGCAACCATTGTATTGTCTAATTCTTCGTGTGACTCTCATGGTTGAATTCAGGCTGTGATTCTCATGACTGAATCTCAATTTCAGGTCACTTCAAGAGGAAAACGAAGGTTAATGTTGCTACTCTGCTGAATGTTTGGGTAGTATGTACTGTGAATTATCTATTTGCAGGGGTAATTTGCCTTTTCTTATTTGTTCTGCAGATGTAATCATCTGGTGTTCAAATGTCACCTTAAAGTTCTACTTTGCTGGAAGGAAAAAAGCATAAATATGGCACATAATTTCAACCCGTTGAATTGCAATAGTTTACAATCTGCTTCCACAGTGACCTGCCTGTATGTTGATAACACACAGTATGCATATTTGGAAGTGCTTAGGA
Organism: Mohoua ochrocephala; assembly: GCA_013398855.1. Taxonomy (NCBI): domain Eukaryota; kingdom Metazoa; phylum Chordata; class Aves; order Passeriformes; family Acanthizidae; genus Mohoua; species Mohoua ochrocephala. The sequence goes on from VZTA01028637.1 coordinate 630, forward strand.
GTCAGGCTCTCTTGTGTGGCTGTAATCTTAACTGCCTGTCTCTCATTACAACAAGGGAAATAGTTGAATGTTTTCCTTCATGTTCTGCCCAAAATAACGTCTAGATGTATTTAGGTTGTGGTAACTCTATTTCCAAAGGTAGAAGGCAAACTCTGGAGGTCCCCTTCATATCTTATACAAGGTATCAATCTGAAAGACCTTCGAAATAACAGGTTTTTTGTTTGTTTCAGGTGATGACCTCCTCAGTAACTAAAAAACCCTCGAACTTGTAAACATGAAGTATGGTCTGCCTGAAGATGGCAGTATTTGATTTGGAAGAGTGAATCCTGGAGAGAAATGCAGCTTGGATCCTGTTTTATTATTCATCATACCATGGCACCTAAGTGACAGGCTGTCAATAATTAAAGGGAGGGTAGGAGAAGAGAGGGCGCATGTTTCACAGTCTTCTGACCTGCCATAATTTTTCTTTCTCTCTCAGCATAAAGATTCTCTAGTGAGTGTGTAGTAATAATCTATTTTCAGGCATTACAACACTTGCATTCAGGCCTCCAGAAATCCTTACCTAAGAAATCCCTAATTTCATTTTTTTCTTTGCTTTTTAATAACTTGGCAATTAAGATTTGCCTTTCCATGAAGTGATGGTGATAAAAATATCAGCACTATAATGTTTCCATTTCACAGTTTTTGTGTTTGAGCATACATTGAATTTACAGTACTAAAACATATCTTGTATCCAGATATTTAAAGGTTAGCTGTGAACTACCACATTTAAGTTAAAATTTTATGCAGCTACAAAAGGGCTACAACCTTAAGAGAAAAAGAAGTAGATAATCTTACTAATTATTCTCTCTAGATTTCTTTTCGTGATTCACAGAATAATTACAGTTGCCTTGTAGCAAATTTCTTCTTTACAGGAGCATTATATGAAAAATCATGTGTAAATAAACAAACAAACCAGCACAAATCAAAATAGAAGTTATCTTAAACAGAAATCTTGGGCTAGTCTTACTTTCAATATATTTGTGGAAATCCAGTCTGTATTATGCATTATACATGGTGTATTTTTTTCACCATTCCAAGTAATGAATTTAAGAGAGTTACATGAGTGTAAGAAGCTCTTTTTGTTTCTTTGATTAAAGACTGCACAATACTCCTGAGGTCAACACAATTCATAAGTGGACATAATAACTACAATGCTCCTGGCTACTAACAGAGTTGAGAAATTAGTTTCTGGTAACCTTTTACTGTTTATGATAGATGCTTCCAAAGTAGAATTGGGATTCTCAAACTGGGTTTTGAGTCTTGCAAGATCAGAAGAATGGTAGCTAGTGGGATTGCACAGGGCTCCATCTTAAGCCCTATATTCTTCAACACCTTCTTAAATGACTTGGACAAAGGATTTGAAGGTACACAAAGTTTGCAGATGATACAAAATGAGGAGGAACTGCTGACTCCCTCAAAGGTGGTGAGGCCCTGCAGAGGGATCTCGACAAATTGGAGAGCTGGGCAATCACCAGCTGTATGGAGTTTAACAAGGACAAGCAATGGATTCTGCACCTGGGATGGGGCAACCCTGGAAGTATGGGCAGACTGGGGAACAAGATACTGGAGAGCAGCTGCAGAAAGGGACCTGGGGGTCCTGGTCAATGGCAAATGAAACGTGAGTCAGCAGTGCCCTGACAGCCAGGAGGGCCAGCCTTGTCCTGGGGGGCATTGGACACAGCATCGCCAGCTGGGCCAGGGAGGGGATTGTCCCGCTCTGCTCTGGGCTGGGGCAGCCTCACCTCATGTCTTGGGGGTAGTTTTGGGTGCCACAATGTACAAAGGTTATAAAGCTATTAGAAAGTGTCCAAAGGAGGGTCGTGAAGATAATGAAAGGGTCCAGAGGGGAAGGCATAGGAGGAGCAGCTGAGGTCACTTACTCTGTTCATCCTGGAGAAGATTGAGGGGAGCCCTCCTTGAAGCCTTCAACATCCTCACAAGGGGTAGAGGAGGGGCAGACGCTGATCTCTCCTCCCTGGTGACCGGTGACAGGACCTGAGAGAATGGCCTGAAGTTGTGCTGGGGGAGATTTACATTAGACACAAGAAAAAGGTTTTTCACCCAGAGAGTGTTTGGGCACTGGAACAGTAACTTAGGAGCTATTAAAGTAATTAAAAAGTGTTAGAAAAGATAGGAGGAATTTTTATAAACTGTGAAGTGTTTCAGGGGATGGCTCCCAAACAGGATTCATACGCGTACTTGTAAGAACAAACAAACAAACCACATCACACCCATGCCATTGCCCTTTCCACCATATACTTCTAAGGAAGAGAAGGGGGAAAATTACATTGTAGGAAAATTAGATTGCAGGCAGGCACAGACAGAGAATACAATCTGTCTAGGTATAGGATGTCTAATTATAGAAGTAGATGCTAAAGCCTTCTGAGAACAACACCTGCCAAGATAAGATTCTCTGGGGGGTTTTTTATAAAAATAAGTGAGACAAGTTAGAGGATTCTGTCTTGATGACCCCCAAGATAGCAAGTAAATAGTCCATGCTAACTTTCCGTGAAGATGGATGTTCGAAGAATCACTCACAAACAAAATTTGCAAGAAATCTTTATGATAAATTTGTAAATTAATAACATCGTTCATGTCATAATGTCTTCCTTTCATGTTTGGACTATTCTTCATCTCTCTGTCCTGCCCACAAACATTTATTTCAAGCAGCCAAACAACAGAATGGCTGAAAATAGATGACTCACACTGCTCTATTATTCTGCCTAGTTAAGAGTCTGTCTATTAGGCTGATGGCATAAACTTAAAACCTTGGCATATGTGTGTATATATATATATATTAAATTTAATCAAGAATGGATAAAATATTTTTGAAAAGGTAGTCTTTGTAGGAACATTTTTTAAGCAGTGCCAACTCCCTTCAGTCTTTGTCTTTGAAGAGAAATTGGGGCCTTTGCCAGAATTCGTGTTAACTACTGCTGGCAGAAACCTACAGGCAAACTTGCCCTTTATCTGGAAGTAGCAGCTGCAGCACCAACATTTCAGAGAAACTGTATCTCTCAGTAACCTCAAGGTTTAAGCACCTTGCTCCCCTAAGAGGAGTTCTGTTAAACATTAGTACTCTTGCAAAATGCATATCCTTAAAATTAAAGAAATATCTAACAGGGAAATAGAAAGAGTCGAGGAAGATGATAGACACCTTGACAGGTTATATTAATGTTGTTGTTAGGATAGTTTCAGCATTTTGCGCATTTTAGTACGAGGGGACATATTGCTAAAGGGTTGACCTATACTGAATAAAATGCACAAATCTTCCCCAGCAGGATGCCAGGGAAATGCATGTGATATGTATTATGAGATCCACTAGCTTAACCAGAAAAAAAAGAATGCATTTCTCTTTGGGTTCCATGGTGTCCCGTGGCTGAGGGATGGTAGAGAACAAAACTAGTTGAATTGGAAAGTGCATAAAGCAAGCTTTGTATATTTCATGTGCACCTTTTAACCTTTCCTACAGGTGTGTTTCCAAAGAGAGGCAGAAGTTGTTTGAAGACATCGAGGCTCTGCCTTAGCATGGAACTGTCCCATTTGCTGTTGCAATACTACACTCAGGTTGTTGAATGTTGAAAAGACGTTCCCAACTCGTCAGGTTTTATCCGTGTAGAAAGTCCAGCGTAGCTCTGTGGGACTTTGGGTTGTAAGGTCAAGTCCTGAATTATGTACCGCAACAATTCTCCCGCACTAGATGTTTACATGAAGGATCTTGCCACAAAATGCCTCGAGTGCGTAGGGACCAACAGAGACAGATGTGGACAGCTGCTGCCTCCCATGCTCCGTGGGGAACTTGCAGAATTGGCTGCTGATTCACTTTCTGGATGCGTTTGTCTAACAATATCTGGCATGTGGGCATGGAGTGAAAAGATCTCGTGATGCAGCCGGCTGGCATTAGCTGTTGGCTGTCTGTGCCTGGTAAATGGGATCCCAAGCTGGGAGAAGGTGTGTAATGCTGCTTTCAAGGAATTGAACAGGGCCACAGGCCTCTCTCCCACCTGTGCATCAACACGCTGTAAAAGATGTGCTTTTCCGCTGCTTAGGCTCAGCTTCTCTGTCAGAGATGTACCGTGCAGTTCGTGTACTCATGTTTAAATATACAAGAGAGAATCTGGGGAGAAAAAAAAGTTTGTGAGGCTTCCTATAGACTAAAGGAACAGTGAGATAGAAATAAGTGATCATTTGAACAGCTTTTCTCCAAGTATTAAAACAGGAGAAGTTTAGCTTATTGATAGGTTTCTTCATGAGGAAAAAAAATCCACAAAACAACTGTCTGATAATGTTATATAGAAAATGCGATTCTTGCTTTAACTGCTCAGGGTGTTGCAGACACCTTGAAAAATTCTTTAGGTGCTTCAGAGGATTCTTGAAAACTGGTGCCCGTTGTAGATCTTGATCACTTGGGAAAAGCATTTAGCCTCAAGTCTTACTCAGGTTTTGAAAGTGTGTCTTGGGCATACAAACCCAGACCATCAAAGTACCTAAGAAAAGAAGTAGATCTGTTCTTTCACTGTCTATATAAATGAAAATGTTCTCTTTTGCCCATCTGAACCCTGCTAGGCAGTGTCTGCTTTCTTCTTTGGCAAAATGTACATATAATACTCTTGTTGCAATCCATGAAGTACAGTATATTCCTCTTCTACCTGTGTGTCTGTTGCAGGAAAACTGTCCAGCCTGCAGGCCAATGCCATTCAGAGGATTCAGAGAGAGGTGGTTCCACTTTGCAATACAATCTAAAACCAGCGTGGCATGACTACGGTGGTTGCAGGAAGCGTCATACCATTATAGGAAATTGGTAGCAAAATAACTTCATGTCAGTTTTTGCAAGAACTAGGGCATATGCTACCTAGTTTTGCAGAATGACATGACTTCTGAAATTTAATATTTACTCATCTTCTTCTCAGAAGCATACACACTGCCTTGTTGCAAAGTGGGAATATTTAGAAGTAATTGCACAAATTGCTTGTCACATACAATATTCCTTTACTGCTTGAGAAGCACTCTCTCAGCTGCGGTTAATTTGGACAGTAGTGCCTAATATTCGTTAATTAAAAATCTGTATTCCCTGTGGATTTTCCTGTGTCTTATTCTCTACTTTGTACGTCAATGTAAATTTGAGTTGCTTATGTTATGTTTCCTGGTAAATTTTCAGAATGAGGTTCTTTACTCACGTAAATGCTTTGGTCATAATATATGTGTTTAAAATTAGCGAAAGTCACTTTTCAGTATAATTAACATATTATTAAAATGGCCCTGTAGTGCCTTATGCTCTTCCAGAATGTTTTGTGCCCTGACAAGTCTTTGAAAAGAAAACATATTATTTTAATAGGTGCCTTAGATGTATCATGACAATTTCTGTGCAGGGGCTAGCAGTAGATGTTAAAAATTATCTACATGAAATCAAGTTGCATCAGTTGCATGAAGTGTAGTTATGTTGAATGAGGTACAAATGATGGCGGGACTAGTAGGAACAGCTTGGTGAAGCTGTGGTTTTGAAAAGAAGAGAACCATAACCTAGAGTAAAGATCAAAAGAAAGGTGCACTTGGCCTGTGCCATTGTACTGGTTTTCTGCATTGTCTTCCGAGTGTTTAGATACTTACTGATTTAGGATTGACAGTATTAAGGTGGGCTACATAGTGCAGTACAAATTGGAGCATGGTTATTAGATAAGTTCCACTCCCATGGGAACTGGGGAAAAGTCAATTAGTCCTACCTGCAACTCTTCAACTCCTCAGGTGAAGTAATAGGTCATGCACAAAGTAATCCTATGTTTCTTCCTTAAGGCATGTGCAGTTCACATTCAAAGCATTTTTTTCTAAGAAGAATAGCATTTCAAGTTAAAAAAAAAAAAAAAAGAAGCTTTATCTTTAAAGTTATTTAAATATGATTAAAATCAGAGGCTGAAGATTAAAGCTTTGATGTAAATGCAAGACAACAGTGAAATACCATAATTTCAGCTTGCTCTTTCCCATTTGAGCTGGTGCACCTCGTACAGGTACACCACTACAGGAACCCAGTAAGTCATGAAACTTGAATTTCTTGTCAACCAAAGTATTTTAATGTTTCTTCACAAATCAGACATTCAATTCTGTTGTTCGCTGATCATTTGACTTGCTTGTTCATGAGATAAACTGCTTTTCCTATTTAACTGTAAAAAAATTTCATACAGATCAATGGGGCACTTTTTGTAACAAAGAGATGAACTGAAAAAGGGATTCCTCGGTAGTGGTTACGTAATACATATCTTTTGGGAGTTAATTGAAAAGGTAAGCCTCCCCTTCCCTCCCCTATAGTCCATAGTTCTCAAACAGCTTTGCTTAAGGAAAAGCCTTAATGTTGGCACTTGCGCTCACAGCCACCAGTAAGAGAAGGGCAGAGGGCTTTTCTGCTGTCTTGGCCATTTGCAAATCTCAGCCAACACTGAAATAGCAAAGGCTTCAAAAGTGCAGGGAAGAAGAAAAAAGGGTGATGTGAGCCCTTCTCGAGTTTACTGAGCAAGCTATACACAGCAAGTATGACTCTTATAGGACAAGGTGACTTCTAAAGATTAATGAATTCAGATTCACGTTACCATGAAGAGAGAAAAAAAAACCTTTTATCTACATGCACAGAAGGGGAATATGAGGCACAGACAGGATAAGACAGCCTATAGTCACATAGGAAAGCTCTGGCAGAATAAGAAATAGGATACAAAATTTGCCAGTCATTTCCCACGATCTACTTACTTACCTCATTGCCCCTGTAATGGGGGCTGGGAATGAATTTAGTTCCACATCTTAATACTCACAGAACCTCATGTGGGGGAAGAGAGGTGAAGTGTTCAGGACTGTCGTGCTTCCCTGAATAACACAGTCTCTGAGACAAATCCTAAAATGCTGGAGTGTCTTAAAATGTCTGAGATGATTCGACTTCATTAGGATTAAATGTTCTGAAGACTTCATGATGCAATGTGTGTGAAATAATTTGGAGATGAAAAGAGAACAGTTTCCAGTTTGAAGAGATTTATTTTGAGACTTCAGACAATTTTATATTACTTTTTGACACACAACTTGTGATCTATCAGCATGAAAGGCTTCAGACTATAAAAAAATCGAGTCTTAATTAATATGTAGATGGAAAATTAGAAACCCATCCTCCTTTCTCATCTGCACTATATTTGATTTGACAGCATTTTAAAGTCATTACTAGAATTTTTTTTTTTTTTTACTTTTAAAGTGTTATATCAGTATTTCCCAGCTTTTGATTCCCAAGTAATGTATTACTCTCAAGCTCTGAAAATGGCACTTGTGAACTAACGAATCATCTGTCCTTGCAGCCTGGACTGCAACACTGACTGGAAGTGCAATTAGTGTGTTGCCATTATCGCGTTACTTGCTCCACAGTTTCCCAAGGATCGAGTAAAAGTTGAAGGCAACTTATTCATAGGAGTAAAACTGCTTGAAAAATTAGGTCTACTCTGGACTTGAGGACAATAATTGTGGGGTTTGACTTTGGCTGGCTGCCAGATGACCACCCAGCTGCTCTCTCACTTCCCTGCTCAACTCAACAGGAGAGAAAGTAAGATGTCAAAGCTTGAGAGACAAGATTAAAGACAAGGACATTATTTACCTGTCACCATCATGGGCAAAACTGACTGCACCAGTGCCTGGGCATGAACATCCAATGGAGTAATGGGCTGCTTGATGGAGAACCTTTTTGTTTCTCTGTTAGAAGTTTGAGGCTGCTCCATACGGTTTGTGGAAATAATGCATGAAACTGTCATAAATGCCCATTTAGAATGGAGTAGAATAGAACAGAATGGAACAGAACTAAACAGAATAGCATATTTCGGTTGAAAGGCATGTACATCCAATCCAATTTTCTGACCACTTCAGGGCTCACCAAAAGTTAGGGTGTGTTACGAAGGGCATTGTGCAAATACCTGTAAAACACTGACAGACTTGGGGCATTGACCACTTCTCTAAGAAACCTGTTCCAGGGTCCAACCACTCTGTCAATAAAGAATTGCATCCTTATGTCAAGTCTGAACCTCTCCTAGTGCAGCTTTGAGCCATTTCCAGGCACTCTGTCACTGGATCCCAGGGAGAAGAGATCAACACCTCCTTCTCCACTTCCACTCGCCAGGAAGCTGCGGAGAGCAGTGAGGTCACCCCTCAGCCTCCTTTTCTCCAAACTGGACAAACCCAGACTCCTCAGCTGCTCCTCACAGGACAGCCCTTCCAGCCCTTCCACCAGCTCTCTTTCCCCCTCCGGATGCATCCAAGAGCCTTCACATCCTTCCTAAATTTTGGGGCCAGAATTGCACACTGTGCAATCCCCTCTGTTGCCTGTCAGGCTGTGCTGTGTCTGATGCCCCCCAGGATGGGGTTTCCCCTCCTGCTGACTGAGGTGGAGCCTGCTGTCCACCAGCACCCCCAGATCCCTTTCTGCAGAGCTGCTCTCCAGCCAATCCTCTCCCAATTCAGGCTTGTGCCTGGTGCTACTCTTTCCCAGGCGCACAATCTGACACCTGTTAAATTGCACACCAGTGATGATCAGCCAATGTTCAATCTATCTAGATACTTCTACAAAGCCTTTTGTCCCTCGAGAGAGCCAACAGCACTTCCCACCAAACAGGTTTGTGGTGCATCCAGCCTCTGCTTTCAGATAATTGATAAATGTATGGAATAGAACTGTCCCCAGGACTGAGCCCTAAGGAGCACTGCTGGTGACTGGTCTTCAGCCAGATGTTGCCCCATTTGCTACAACACTTGAGTCCTGCCTTTCAGCCAGTTCTTCTCCCAGCTCACCATGTACCTGCTCATCTCATAGTTGGGTCACTTCTCTGGAAGGATGCTGCGAGTGACACAATAAAGCCTCTACACAGCAAAAGCTGTCATCTGACTGTATGTACCCTTCAATGAATATTCCTTCAGTGTCTTTACTACTCATATCCTTCAAGACAGACGGACAATTTGCACATCAAGAAAGTTATAGCTGAGTACCTTACTAATTTGCAGTCCGCACATCTTCTTGCTCTGGTGGCAAGCCCTTTTTGTGAGTAATTTCTGCAGCTGCCGATGTTCGGAGTCTGCTGTATCTTGACAGCTGGGCGTGTTCAGTGGGGTGGCTGAGCCACAAAGAAGAAGGCACCTCTTTGCTCTGCCTGAGGTTGCTCTGTGTCTGGAGGGAAAAGTTCAGACTCTCCCTGTGGGTCTCTGCAGTGTGGGCTGGCACAGGAGATGATGACGCTACAGGGCAAGGCCAGGTGAAGAGAGGTGACAGAGGGCAGATTGAAACACTGACTTCCCAAATAGATTTGGAGAGTCCTGAAAGTCCATGGCAAGTCAGAAGGCCAATAAAAGTTTTTCCTCTCAATATGAGCATAAATGAGATGAATGTCTTGCCAGGGCAGTGAACAAGGCAAGGAAGTATTCCTGTGTGAATCCTTTAGCTACAGTCTGTCTGCATTTCCTCTGTGTTTTCCAAAAACTTTGCTCTATCCTAGTTTGTGCTCAAATGAAAAACAGCCTTAAGCATTCAAAACCACTCTGTTGTACAGGTGGAACCACTCCAAAATTCTCATCAAACCATTTTCATTGTACTTGTATAGGTTACATATTAGTTGCTTCTGTCATCTTGCTGATGTCACAGTGCTTTCAAAAAAGGCAATCATGTTCTTTGCTAAACAGATATTTATTATGTGTAGTCTATTTCCTGAGTATTTTGTAAACATTTTGAAGGGACTCATTACTGGGATAGGGATATCATTAGTGAACATACCAGCTGAACATAACTGAATAGGATGATCTCATTTTATTTATAGCTCCACAGATGATAGAAATGAACACCATAGACCAGGAGTTAACACCAAATTATTTTCTACTACATTCAGTAACTCACAGTGAATTAAAGTAGGGATCTATAGATACATAGATATAGGAAAAAAAACCCCAACCCACCACCCTTCTATCACATTAAGCCTTCTCCTTGTTTTACAGCTTTTAAAAAGCTTATTCTCTCTCTGGAAAACAAACAAAAGGTGGAAGGAGAGCAAGAACCCAAAACTTGAATCCCACTCCAAATCCCATTGACCACAGGTGCTTGGTAGGTCTATTGCAGTGCATACAGCACAGCATTTCTTTTTTTTTTCCCCTCTCTTCTGAGATGTCATTCCAGTTAGCTCTATTGCTTTCTTCCTTGCTTACATGAACCACGTGTGATGCTTGGGTCTGCTGCACCCTTTTCCTCTTCTTTTTTGCTGGTGGGCCACAGTGACTCCAGGAGGACATCATAGAGGACACTGGAGGACCAAAAAGGAGTGCTAAATGTGATCCAAACTTTGCAATTGCAGAGGGTTCCTAGGCAAGATGTGCTTGCGTGGGTCTACCCAGCAAGGTCTGCCTCCTGCTATGAAAGGAGGGTCCAAAACAAGTTTTTTTCCTTTTCAGTTTGGAAATACTTACTAAATCTAAACCACAATCTGGGAATTGGTTTTCTCTCCATACATAAATTTGATACAACCACCAGAAACACAAGTGCATCATCACATGGGATGCAAACATTTAGTCAGGGAAGCGATTTCAACTGAACAACTTGACACAGTTTATTTACTAGTTCCCATCAGAGCTTATAATTAGAGATTTGGCTTCCACTGAGATGTTAAGAAAAATATCAAAATCCTGGGCCAAAATTTTTTTCTGAGAAATCTGTGTGCCCTATTCAGTGTCCTTGCACGTCTGACACCATTTTAAGATCTGCCAGAAAGAATTTTTAATCCTATTGAGTGTTTCTTGCACTATTAGTAGTTCATACATAAAGGAATTATAAAATATCAGACAGATGCAATGTTGTGCCAAGCAACTGAAGATAAAGAAGATACTGTATAAACTGTCTGCAAAAATCCAGATCTACAATCATCAATACACTGTCAACCTGTTGGACAATTTTTTTTGACAGAACTACGGGGTTTTTCTTACAGTGAAATAATTTTGAACAGATTTGTTTGCTTTTTGGCCTCTTCCTTTGTGTTCTTCCATCATACTGTCCTACCTCTCAAAGTTGCCAGTCTTGGGGCTAGGAGCAATTCCTTGAGACTAGGAGCAATTCTGTATTTAACTGCCTTTTATATTCTTCAGGAATATTACTGTTGTGATTATGTCAAATTAAATCAGCTAATTTTTTTTTAAAGAAAAAAGATATGGAATTGCTGGGATCTATCTGTCCACAATACCATTCTTCACAGCTATCCTTTCTTTACAGCTATATTCTCCAAGAGTTTTCCAAAGACAAAGCAGAAACGTATACATTTTCTAGACTGCCATTTGCAGTTTCTCTGTCTGAAACTCAAAAACCTGTTATCAGAGCAATGCTGTCATTGAGTTACTCATGCTGCTGCAGGCATATGATGCATGTACAGTACAATAGCTGACCCAACAGATTTTTTCGTGGGGTCCTTCCATCCTGTTGAAAAATTCAGAGGTAAATCATCAAAATGTTACAAGATTACAGGAAAATCTTCAGCTCTTTGACATTACCTCTGAAAGTTGTGGGTGTAATATTCCCATGGCACCTGCAGGGGATACTGTACCCTGTGCAGCCAGTGCTTAAGGTCAGGGGCACACTTGTGTCCTATAGTGTCAGAGGTGCTAGGTACTGAATACAAATGTATTTTCTACCTGTGGCAGGCAGTGTTCAGTGAATTACACTGATATTTCCGCCAGTTAAGCTATAAAAGTCAAACATTCACACAATTAATTGACAAGGATTTCTGTCATGATTTAAAAATAGGACTTAAGAAGTCCTATATTGTTTCCTTATTTGCAGTGGACATAGATTTGCATGTAATTTTCCACATGTAACCTGTGCTTGCATTTTAAGTGTATATTCACTGAAATTTTGTTTCCATACTTTGTTTAAAAGCACATTCACCATGAAAAATGCTTTATCACCACATCTACCTGAAATGAGTGTTAAGTTCTCTTTAAAGAATAGTGGGGTTTGGCATTGAGTAGAGTGTCTTTCGAGGTAATTTCTAGTTTTCATTAGGACTGTTGTGGTTTAACCCTAGCCAGCAATGAAATGGGATGGGAAGAGAGAATTAGAAGAGTAAAAGTGAGACAAGGCATGGGTTGAGATACAGATGGTCTAATAGGGAGAGCCAAGCTGTGCACACAAGCAGAGCAAAACAAGGAATTCGTTCGCCCCTTCCCATGGCTGGGCAAGTGTTCAGCCATGCCCAAGAGAGCAGGGCTGCATCACAGCAGGGACAAGGGAAGACAAACACCCTCATTCTGAACATTCTCCCCTTCCTTCCTCTTCCCCAGCTTTATATGCAGAGCATGAAGTGACATGGCCTGGAATAGACCTTTGGTCACTTGGGTTCAGCTGTCCCGGCTGTGTCCCCTCCCAGCTCCTTGTGCACCCCCAGCCTGATCACTGGTGAGAAGCAGAAAAGGCCTTGGCTCAGTGCAAGCCCTGCCCAGCAACAACAAAAACATCCCCGTGTTATCAACACTGTTTGCACCACAAATCCAAAACACAGGCCCACACCAGCTACTGTGCCAGCCTAAACTAGCACAGTACTTTCCATTATTTACGTTCACTTTTTTTAAAGTGTTTCATATCATTAGAATAATAGTTGCTTTAAGCTTAGTTGTCTTTTTAGAGGATTCAAACTTGGGTTTTGCATGCTGGCACTGCATTTTCTATGTAAGGAATATATAAAATTAAATTATGATCATTCACCCTACAGGCAACCACTAATTTTTGGCTTCAGCTCTGCATTTCTGCATATATCTGATAGATGTTACCACATGCAAAACAAGAGACTTTGATGTTTAAAAGGAAAAAGCCTTTAAATTTAGAAACTCTCAGACAGCTTTGTTACTGTCTGCATAAGAATACTTAGGAAGAATCAGAAGTTTAAATGGTGAGCTTTGAACTATATGAAAGATCATGTACTTGTGTCTGGGATTGAATCCTGACCTCACTGTACTGAATAAAAAATTTGTTAGTAATTAACTTAAAAATGTATTTCTTCTCTGTGAGTTTGTTGCCTGAAATCTAACAGATTCATCTTGAACAAATGCTGCTTATCATTTTAGAGAGACAACAATTTGCACTTGTAAACTTACACATAAATACAGATTCTATACTTAGTTAAAATTCAATGAGAGCAGCTGCTTCAGATATGGTGAGCTCAAGGTTAAAGCCATGTTGCATTGTATGAGACATTTGGATGAGGCATTTGCTGTTGAAAAAATGTGAGAGAACATAAAAAGTACAAGTTCCAGTTTGTAATAATATTGAGCTTTATTCCCTGGTGATAACCATACTGGAGGTTATAATACAAATCTGAGTGAGTTTGCATATTGAGTAAGACCATCTTTAATTGATGATGGGTAAAAAAAAGGTATCAGTGGAAGAGTTTAGGCAATTTGAATTGCAGGATCAAGATACATTTCTGATCTGAGTCAATTCCTTGTATGGTAATTTATTGTAAAGGCTTTTACCTTAGAGGAATACAACCCATAGCATTATGTAACCCAGCAACCTCAAGTTTTCAAAAAGAAAGCCATAGAACTATTGATCTTTGGGGACAAAGAATTTTCTCCTTCTTCCTCCTTCCAGAAAGGGAAGGATAGCATTTCATATGAATACAAAAGGAACTTTTGCTGTTCATACAGTCATTACCCTTCTAAAAGAACACCAGCCCAATGCTTGTATTCAAGCAACTGTAATGCCATTTTCCACTTCACTTAATATGGAAGATTTTAATAGGAAAAGGTGCAGTAAGTACTGCTTCATAACCAGCATAATACAGTTTCAAAATAACTGTCCCCCAAGAGTACAGAACTTCATGGGTATCAAATGGCTGAAACTATATGAGAGTGACTTACTAAGATTAAACATGGAAGATATAACTTAAATATTGTGCCGTATCATTTCTCTCAGAGGTCACCTGCATGCTGATGTCCTGAAGTGGAAGTGCAGCTCCACAACAGCAGAAGGCAGTGGAGCTTAGCAAGATCTGCCAGGTGCAACAGATGCTGCTGCTACAGCACGGTGAAACCCTGCCCCAAAATGCACAACAGCAAAGGAATCACAATACCCTCCACAAGCATTGGGTGTGAGGGTAGGATGTGCGTTTTACAAAGATTGCAAGGTGTTTGTTAAGAAAGTCTCATTAATGGCTCAAGTATCGTGCAGTTAATATGACAGGTGTACTCCAGCTGCCTTTACTGACTCAAGCAAAGCAATTGACATGGTAACTGTACTTGACTCAGTATAACAGATGTGAGCATTCCCTCTGCTTTAACTTGTTAGTACTTTAAGAAATATTTTTAAAATATCCACGTTGTGCCACAAAATAGAAACCAAATACGTTACACGGACTCACGTCCTTTGTTAAGGGGTCCCTCTCTCCATCATTCTATTGGCAGTAGATACTACTTGTTGATCTTTTAGATCCTATATCTTTGTTTTCAGTTAGAGATTGAACCTAAAAAGTAGCCTAAAAATGAATCTTTCTTGTAAGAGGAGTTACACCCTTCAAGAACAAACACAGCATCACTTGGAAATGCATGCAAGAGAAGCTGCGGGGAGGCATGAAAATATTAAGAGGAATTTTAAGTAGAAAGATGTGATAGCTTTACTAATAACCAGGCAAGGCTAGAAGTCAGTAACAGAGGTGAAAATCAAGTGTTCCTAATTTCAATATTAGGAAAAAAGAAAAATCTACAGAAGATAGGTATTCAAAATTTAAAGCTATTTTGAAGTTGGGTTATAAGAAGTTAGAATAAAGCTTTGTTGTGTAAAATTTGAATTATAATATTAATAAAATATTTGCAAAGCTGGCAAAAGCTGTTTCTTGGACTACTTAGCCCAAAAGTGCAAAAGCAAAAAGATATATTTACAAGATGATTTTAAGACTTAAGTGTTTTTTTCCAGTGGAACTGATAATGTAGAATTAAGTGTTTTAGTTATCCCATTCATTGTATGTAGAGGATTAAGAAACAGTAGAGTAGGATTCACAGAAATCTGTGTCCTCTGAATACACTCATCACATCGGTCCTCAAATGAGCAGCAGCAGAAGAGCATCCGGTTCCTAAATCCTACTGGAATATGTGTGGTGGAGTATCAAGAAGCTTACTGTTGTTTAGATTAAAGTTCTGTTCATGCCTAAAACTCAGAAGTTACAGCTGGGAGGACAGAGCTGGTGAAAGCTCAATACGATGAGATTGAGCATGAACTGAGTAGCTGTCTCCCAGACATTGTGTTGGAACTTGGCTCCAGAAGCACCTGTCCATGTTACCTCAGGATAAAGTAGATACGAATGGGGAAATATTCTAAATAAGTAGTTTGAAGCGAAGAGGAAGGACAATTTAAAACAAAAAATGTCATAGTTAGACTTTTTTGTGTCTCCAGCTTTTTGTCATTTACTTCCAATTCAGTACTTAACGCCGTTTTGTTTCTTTGCCAGAAATGAAAAATCCTGTCTTGTTCTATTCCCTCTACCCTGCATTTAGTAAACAGCAGGTTATATACCAACCTCTGTTTCTCCACATCAATGATTCTATTGGTTAATGGCTCCAAGTGGAGGGACTGCTGGGCTACTTTAAGCTGTTTGGCGCTGTTGGCTGCATGCTGACTTGTCAGCATCAGTGCTCCTTTGCATTAGACTGAAGCATCAAGTAATAAACTATTTACATTCTGCTCTCATCCTATCCCCCAAGAGGTGTTCCCTTGAAGAGGTGAAAAAATTGATTTTTCTCTGTCCAGTAGTTTTCATCTTATACTTGGGTTGCTTAAGTACCATTCTGTACCTAAGTTTCCACTGAAACAAGAATCGTTGAAAATGAAAGAGCTTTTGCTTTTTCTAACAGTGTTTTGAATTGAAGTTTATTCTGTTTTCACAACGTATTCCAGCAACAGGTCTTAAAGCAAGAGAGTACAAAATTCAATTAAAGGATAATTTGAGAAACTTACTTGAGTTCAGGTAAGTGAAGAAGGCCCAGAATTTCTCATTAAGCTATGATGAGCTCTAGTAAGAATTACCTTGAATACACTACTTTTTTAATATAAGAATGACTTTAGAAAGCTGGATTCGGTTGGGCTGAGTTAGGCTAGACTTGTCTGTAGAGTTATATGGAGGGGGGGAAAAGGTAACTGATGCATTCTGAGCAAGGCCTCCTTTCTGCTCTTGGACGTGGCAAGACTGTTGTATCTTCATCAAAGAAGGAGGCTCTAGCCTACATTTCAGTGGTGTGAAATAATTTCAGCACATTTAATTTTCAGTCGGTTTCAGAATTGATGCAATTCTTCTCACAAAATTTATTTTCATTCTTCTTCCAAACATAAACTCATATGAAGATTGTCCATGTAGATTTAATAAACATTGTCCAAATGTATTTATTGGCTCAGTTTTCCTTTTTAAAGCTAAACTTTAAAGCAGTAGGCAGCAAGACATGTCAAATATGCGGGTTTTTATATAGCTAAACCAGAATATTTTCTCTCACTGTGCTTTGCTTTGATTTTCAGTTAAATCTCTTCCAAACTGTGTTTTGAAGTTATTCTTGCACACAACTGTCCCAAGCAGAAAGGGGGGGAAACTCCTAGCTTATCTTCCTCATTTTTTAAACTCAAAATGAAAAATTATTCAGCAATAACAGCTAAGCAAAAACTAGTTCC
>VZTA01028641.1:0-18509 GCA_013398855.1 Mohoua ochrocephala
ATTAGTAGGGAAATTCTCATTCTAAAGCTGTGCCAATATTTGAAAAGGGCAAGTGGACTGACAGCATGTCAGTTAACTCAGCAACAATCAGGTGCATCCATCACCAGGAAAGAAAAAAACCAATCACAACAAAAATTGTATTGGATTTAATTAGTAATTAAAACTTAGGCATTTAAGTAGTCAATTCAACATTATACTATGAAAAATGTTTGGGTTTTTTTTCAGAGAAATACCAATTTATTCCTTTAAATTTGGTAGCTGAAAAAGGAAAAGAAACTGTGTTCATACATACCATATTTCAACTTGTAAAAGCATCTTACTTGATACTTTACAGAATTTTGACTGAAAAAATTGACATGTCTCAACCATATCTCTCTTGGAAAACACCTTAAATGAGAAAGACAGGTACTGGCTGAACTGCTCGTAAGAGGGGCACATTGAGACAAAATACCTTAATATAGCCACATGGAGACTCAGACATCTAGGGACAAAACGCAAATAAAAATTCTAAAACAAGGATCAAGAATCGTGGAAAATGCAAACTTTAAACAGGACAGAAGGTCAGTGGAGATGACTTTAGCATGAATTCTCAGTGCATAGTGCTTTGGCAAACAGGGCTTACAGTAGTCTGGACTTAACAAACCAAAACCAAGTGGAGGTGGCTTTATCTCTCTACACAACACGATCAGGTCAGTGATGGAACAGCGTTTTCACTTCTGATGCCCATTCTTTTACATTATGAAGCATGGGAATAAGCAGCTGTGGAGCTGGGCAGCATTGCATTTATCTATTCTTCCATCACCGTTCTTTTTGGAAGATGTATATCACATATTTTTGAGGACTGATTCAATGTTCACTGGTCAAAATGGTAGGATGTCTAGCCATAAAAGGTATAAGCCTTGAAAGCTGGTAACCAAACTAGTCATCCTAAACTGGCTGCTTTTGTATCTTAGTGTCTACTGGGCCGCCTCTGCAAAAAAAAAGCTTCTTCTGAAATAATCTCGGGTGTATGGTGTCCATCATTTAAATTTACAGGAGGTTTTCCAAGGGAGACAGGAATGAAAATTTAGGTGCATCAAAATGTAGTTTGCATGAGTAACAGACAACCAAAATGCCTGTTGAAGAGAGCCATACAAACATTCCTTGCTTAGGGACACTTGGGAACATGGGAGCATAGCCAAGGTAACTTCTAGCATCATGGTCATACTTTTGCATCCATACTAATTGCTGACATGAGAAATGAATTAGAATGGGCATAGCAATGAAATGATGCAGGTACAATGCTGCCAGCTGTGCTAGAGCCAGCCCCTCTGCAACAAGCCAGGCTGCCTGAATGAGGCTGCATTATGTGTCACTGGCTGTGCCCCACACTCAGAGGAAACGTTACTGATCTTCCTTTCGCCCTCCCCTAATACCCATGGTGTTATCACCCCATCATAAAAAGGAGGAATTAATACAAAGCTGGTATGTGGGCATCCCCTTAACATTTACCAGATAACTAGTAAACGTTAAGGGGATGCCTACATAAGAGACTGAATAATTTGGAGCAAGTTTTGCCTTGTGCTCTGGGACACAAGGCAGCTGCAGTCTATAACCTCTGTGATAACAGAGTTCTGGGGTCAGGCTCAAAGTTTTGTTGAGAAACACTGTATTGACTACACATGCCAGAGTACTAATGCAGACATGTGAATTTGGAATTAGATATAGCTCATAATCTATTTTGTTGAGATATAGGTCAAGTTTGACTACTCACCATCCACCTTACAGACAAATATATATCACTGGCAGTTCCAATGACAGATGTTCTTTATTTAGTATTCCATACCAGGATAAAACTAGTACTTATTGCATAGAAGAGCTTAGAATTCAATTATTGCATCTTTTGGTAACCATATTCCATTTTTCAAAGAAGTTTGCTGTATGTGGGTGAGGAAATATTCCTAGCAAAAACACTGAACAACTTTAAAATCAATTCTTCCTTATTTATACTGTTATTTTATACAAGCTCTGAATGTTAAAAATAAAAAATACTTTTTATATTCTATTCTTGCTAAATGTCTAATGTATAGTTATGAAGCCACCTTTGGCTTCCAGGATAAGAATGAAAAGCATTTAGACGTGAAAAAAATATTTTTGCAACTTATATTAACATGACTTATCATCATAGGCTATGCCATGAACTCAGAAAATGTTTCTAAAATTTATTGCATGCCCACAGAGAAATACTCTCTGACTAAATCTGCTCAAGCAAACAGCAGTATCTGCTCAACCAGGAAAAGAGTCCACATCATAGCTTTGCAAGAAATAACTTGGTATGACAGAGTATCTGATAAAAATATACCTCTGCAAAAATTCGACAAAATGCTTCAATTTTACTAAATCCCAAAAGGCTGAAAAACCACCAGAAATTGGCTATTATTTCTGGTTATCTTATGAGAGGAAAAAGCAAATTGCAGTTGGGATATAACCTCTCCATTCTAAGAGAGAGAAAAGCTTTTCAAGATACATTTTATGCTCCAGAGGATGCAGAAGTCTGGGGAGTGAAAAGAAGGAGCACTATTGCAGATCATTTCTAAACCATTCTGAATTCAGGGGGAAATGCAGCCCAAACTTCATAAAATCAAAATCTCAGGCTCCCCAATCCATTTCCATCCTAAAGCAAGCATCAATCTCATCAAATCTTGGGATGTTCTTATCATTTGCATTTATCTCCTTTGCATTTTTCTATAACTTTGTTCATGAATTTTACATTATTTCTGAATTTGCATCACCACGTCTAGTTTTACACTGAAAATATCATCCAAGGTTTCCTTTGTAACACCACAGAAAAAGTCAGAAAAAAATTTCAATACAAAATACAAAAAAGAGTTTAGATGTCATTGTTCAAAAAGTTTTAAAATAAAAATAGGTAATTTTGGTCATTCATATAGGTCATTCACGACAGTAAAAATATAAAATATATTAATTTTTAGTGCTCAGTTATTTCACACATTCCTAGTTAGCATTAGTTTTTTCAGTAGGGAAGTACAGACAACAGTGCTAATTCAAATTTTAATTAGCAATGTCATAAGTAATCTAACAGGATAACAACACTAATTAAATTCACAGTTAATACTAAATTGAAAGTTTCTGTAAGTCTTCATGGGATTGAGAATATAATGCAAAGGAACTGTAACTTGCCAAGAGAAACTCTTCCCCAGACCTGAGGATTGTCCTATATAAGTATCCTCTATTAACAGCTTATTGAAAGTTGAGGTTTTAAGTTCTCAATATAACACTATAACACTATATTTTATTAAAATGTGCTCACTCTGATATAAAAAAAATAAAATTAAAGATAATACACAGAAAAGAACCCTGTCTTACATGGAGAAAATGTGAAATAAAAGCACGCACTTTAGAGAAAGCATCTTAGAAGACAAAAAGTAGGAGATTTTGACTGCACTTTTCCCAATGTAAGTCTCAGACAGACTTGGTTTGTTGGAATGTAAGGTACATCCTAGAGAGCCATGAAAAGCACAACTTTTTATTAAGAATTTGAGATTTTGGTTCTATATTGCTGTACTCATAGAACTGATTACCTAAACCATACAACTTTGCTGATTACACACTTGGGAGCGTCGTATGCAGCTTGAAGCTGCTCCATGCTGCTAAATGGGAGCAATTTTGGAAGAAATGCACAGAGGTGGTTGAAAGGGCTCATTCATTCATTCATACCTTTTAACAAAAATAGAAAGGTTGATGAGGAGAGAACAAAATCAAAAATCCCACATCCAATAATGTATGTAGAAAAAGGGGTGCTCAAGGAGATAGAAACAGACATAATTAAAAACAACAGGATTCACATTTCTAAAATTAAAACCAGATATTGATAAACTAGCCGGACTAATGCCTTTTCAACCATTAAATTCCTCTTTATTGCCCTACATTTAATTGGACATATTGTCTAAGAATTAATATTAGTTAATAGACTTATTATCTTCTGTATTAGTGCTCATTATGCTAAGCTATACTGCTGTATTGGACAGCTGCCATTCCTATTTTATTTAAATTTTGTACACTAAATATATTTAAGTCGTTAGCTGCTGCCAAACACTAATAATAAAGGAAAGAACTCTGGGAAAGAAAATAGAGTTTATATGTCTAAATGAACACAATCCATTTAATAAAGCATTATCAAGTAACCAAGAAAAAGAATAATCCTATTTGACAAAGGAAGATAGCAGGTGGGATAGGTCTTTTATATCATAAATATCTATCAAACTGAGATGATGCTAAATCCATTTTAAAAGGATTTATCCTTTAGAGGGCTTTAGAGGATAAAGTTTAAAAGGTGTCCCATATCTCACTAGATGCTTAAATGTTTATATCAAAAAGAGCTGCAATTATGGCAAGACTGAGTTGTTATTATAGAGAGGTATTTTGAAATGGGACTGACAACTAGCCAGAAGACAATGTAGACCTTGCTATTTTGACATAAATTTTCTTGTAAATTTTCTATTAGTTCATCAGAAGCATGAATTTTTGTGCTATCAATACATATGGTTATTTTTTTTTTAAATTACTTTGTGTATTCTGCCTGATGACTTGCAGGTAGTTTTGTCATTGCCAATATCTTGCCATGACTTCAGTCTCATGCTTATGTTGAAACTTTACGTTTTTATGGATTTTTTTTAATCCTCATATTGAGACAGTCTGAGCAGGTGGATAAAGACTGAGCATCAATGTGTGAGTAATTGAGCAACACTCAATCCTGAGGGTGCTGCACAGTCACCTGGGGGATGCCTCTACAAAAGGAGGCAATAGAGGGATGGCAACCTATGGCTTCAGGTGTTCAGAAGCTTTTGACCCTGTCGAACCAAATGGCAAACAATGCCAAACTGACTGCAATTTTTTCAGTACAAAAGAGGAACAAGAGTGTCAAAGATTAAGCACCAGAAGCCAAGAGTATATCCCTTTTGTGTGTGCAACTTATTGAAACTAATAACTGAAGAAAAGAAAAAAATACATACTTGAGACTTAAGGTGTCTTTTAAAATTTTTTTGGAAACTAAACATAATTAATGCTAAGTCTTTTGTAGAAGAAATGGATTTGTCCCAAAAAAATTTTAGTTACATTCAGGTTTTACTTTTTGTTAAATAAATCACAGTTTTAATTTAGAAATTACAAAGTAATCACAACCATTTCAAGCGCATTATTGTCCAAATGGATGACGAAAAAGATGAGCTAGTTGAGAGTGTGCACCTCCTCATCTCAGCACCGATGTCCTGCCCTAGCAAAAAGATTGATTGTGACAGAACTCATTGTACCAATGACGTCCAAGTTGGACCCTTAGTTTGAAGTTTCAGAAAACAAATTCAGCCTAAGTGACTTTCTAGGGACTCCTCTATCCTCTATCTCACTGCATAGGGTGATAGAAGGACTGAACACATCAGTTAAGCATGCCAATGAGATATCTAAAGCCTGGGGCAAACCTGGGCTGTTTTTTGGTGTAAAAAGGCATGACACCCAGTTTTGCACAACCACAGGTAAAAAATAACACACTTTGCTCACCACTGGCTTTGATCTGAAATCAAACGTGACGGCACCAAGTGAAGGGGGATGACAGATTTGAGTTCAGATGATGCCCTACTGGGTATTATTACGTAACTAACCCTTCCTGTCCAGTTCCCATACACAAGGTTCTCCTGCAGTTCTCTTGCACAGCAAGTGCCCGGCTTTAACATCTTAGCAATTAAGTAGATGAAGAGACGTAGACAATTGGCCTTGGCCCTCTACGGCTTTTATAGCACTGTGAAGGTAAATACAGCTGCTGGTCCTTCCTCAGTCCACAAGCTTGTAGAAATGCCTCAGGTTTTCTCCTTAAACCACTTTCCATCCATTACTCAAGGTTCAAGTTATCTGAACTGCACTGTCAAAATTCTATGAACAGGAAGCTCGGTCAAAAGGTATCTCTGAAAGAACAACAGAATCAGTTACTGTTTTCCTCTGGGAGTCCAAGTTCCCCAAGCACAAAAATAGACAACCAGAAACCAAGGAAAAGATTCCCTAGTTTTATCTGCAAGACTGGTTATGAATCAACAAGGCTTAGGTCTTTTTGGCAACTCCTTCTTTTTTTAAAATTTTTAGAAAATTATATTAAGCAGTGAAATGGCAAGAGTTTATGTATCAGTCCATATACAGATACCTTCAGCACGCTGATTCACAAAAAGTAGCTGAGGGCCACAGGATGTCAGATTCTGAATACTCCTGGGCAGACCCTTCAGAATATGCAGTTACATTTACAAAACTGTTTATCCCTTTCACAATCAGTTCTATTTACTCTTAATTCTAGCAAAATCATCCACTGCTGAAATTCTTCAGGCTCCTTCCTTCTTCCTAATTTCACCTGCAGTTTTCAAAATCACAGAATACCCTCTGCACCATAAGAACCTCTGCTTCCCACTCAGTGGTGTGAGGACAGAGGAGAGGGAAAGAAGAAAACATTCCTTAAATTGATATTTTTGCTTGCTGCTCTTCTCTAATACTTTTAGGGATGTATGAGCACAGCCTAATCCCCTCAGATCACCTCTTTTTCACAGAATTCCATATTGCCCAAGTAAGCTGTGTTATTTTGAAATATCACCACTCCCTTCACAGCTCTACTGCAAGGCATGTCACAGTAAGCAGCATTCAAATAAGTAAAACATGACTACCCAAATGTTTAAATTATGTAAAATGCTAACAATATTCTAAATACAGGAAAAGTGTTTCTTTAATGCTCTTTTCTGACAGTTCACCACAACTCCATCCATTTCAAAGGCTTCTGCTCCCCACACAGAATTAAATAGCTGCTACAAATGTCCTTTGAACAAGAGCTGCCTTCAGTGGGATAGGAACACAAGCAGCCTGGGGACTGGTATCAAACAGTCCCCCAAAAGAAAGATTATGAAGCAACCAAGGACATCTAAAGAGAGAAATCTAGGCTGAGAACTATTTGAGGAATTATCTTGAGAGAGAATTTCTTCCAGAAAATATATCAGATATGGTTTATGCTATAAAGTATCTTCCTATCAGCCTGGTCCAGGGTATTCATGTATTCTAGTCTAGTTTCAGTCCTGACAGCTGAACTCTGACCTTCTGCAAGCAAAGTAATAGCAATCCTTGGAGTTGTGTGACCCTTTGATTGACACTTGTGCATTGTGACAGTCTGTGTAGGTGACTGGCAGCACAAACAGCTCTAATGCCAGCGTGGCAGTGCCATTGTGTCCACACCACTGGTGCTGCTGTCTGGATTTCCTAACTCTGCTACCCAAGGATTAAATGACTACACATTCACAAGCTTCAAGATGTCACCGTGTCTTGGAAATGCCCCTTCTTTGCCTAGGTCATCGAGGGGATAACCACAAGTGGATAAGAATGCCCTAGATAAGGAATGGTATCCTGCCTGTTTTTTCAGTCTGAGGATATAATACCACAGTACAGAAGTTCAGCTGCCAGAAATCAGAGCGAATATAGATGTTCCTTTGGGCATTTAAAAAAAGACACAAAATCTAATGGAAGATGCTCTTCACCACATGGGGAAAGCCGAGATCTGAAACAAGAAAACAAAGGACATGAACAAAGGAGTGCTGCCACAATGCTGTGTAGGGCTTAGTGCCACTTTTTACAGGGATCAGTGCCACTCCAGGAACACAGAACACTCTTGCAACACCCAGGGAAAGGCTACCCAGCATCGAAAGGCAAGGAAGAGTTCATAGAGGAAGCAAACACAGAAGATGCAGAGCCCATAAAGAACCATGAGCTCTTTCAGACTCAACAAAACAATGGAGAAAGATGGAAAAGGGAACCAGCGGTTTAAAATTCTCTGTACCATAAGCACTAAAAAAATAAGATAAAACATCATTCTTTATTGCTTCACCATTTGCTTCCCCATGTCCCATTACAATCTCAAAACCCTTCTCTCCCCACTGTAAATGTAAGGAACAAAGACTCTTTAGTTCAAAGTAGCCAGTTTTTTTCTGTGGCATGTAGGTGGTAAAAGAAGGTACACAGGGTGAAAAATTGTTAATCAATCTCAACCTACAAAGAGGAGCATGCCAAAAGCATTGTATCCCCAACAAGTCATTCCCTGAAATCTAGTGCGTGGTAGTGTTTGTCATAGGCTATGGTTTTCTTGTTAGGTCTTATAAAAAAAAAAAAACAAACAATAAAGTCAACTGAAAAAAGTCTGGATTCACAAAGAAAACATTTTATCAGAGGCTTCTAATGTAGGCAAAGGTAAACTCACAAAGGAAACAAATAGAAATGTATATGGAACATTACTAATTTAAGTTAATTTAAGTGTGGTGAAGATCTCAAAGTTTATCTGTAAAGAATTCAGCAACTGGATACTTGCACCATGCCACATTGCAAACATACTAATAAGAACTCCTCAAAAGTAGTGTTTCTACATAAAAATACATGTGGTTTTTTGTATTTGAGACTAAAAGGTTAAGTACAAAGAAAACTGCTTGCATGTTGCACATCGGTTCAATAATCAGACAAATTACAGAATGTTGTAAGAACAAAACAGTCGCAACAATTCCTCTGAGATTCATTTCACATTTTTTACACCAGTGCACAGTTATTTAAATTTTTCTGGAGTAATGACTGATTTGTTCTCTCTGATTTGTTTTCTTCTAAAAAGAAAATAAATTTTGTCTTACTATGGAGGAGGAAGGAAAACAATGACTCTTCTTGTGTTCAGATGGTGGTGGAGGAGGTGCTGGCCCAGACCACTGGCCCACATTGTTATGCAATGTGCTCATGCTCCAGTGAGGAAAGATGTGTGCCCCAGCCAGTGTGAATCTGCCTTTCTTTGCTGCTCTGCTCCAGCAGGTCACCTCTGAGAAGAAGCAAGTAGCACGTGTAGGCATTGTTAGTTCTACTTGCAGCAGCAGCAGCAATATTTGGTGAGTTATGATCTGGATATTGTCCTGTGACACTTCTGCCAAACTGACTTGTGCCTGCCCCAACAGTAAACAATTCTGTGTCATCTCTGTTACAGTTTCATGAGGTAAAGACCGGTCTGGGCCCGAAAGAGTCGCTGTTGGGACAGTAATGGCACTGAATACTCCTGCTTGGCCTTGAAATCTGCTGTCTGTGGATGATAAACACGCTTATCCTGGATTTTATGATACCAAAATAATTACTGTTGTCCACATCTAGGCAGGACAGCAAGCTGTATTTCCACCATCAAGCCAGCTCTCGCCTGTCTCACAGCTGATGGCATTGCAGGGGTAGGAAGAGCATGATGCACAATTTCAGGAGTTATATTCCCCTGTATGAAAGTTTCGCAACAGCCAACAAGTAGCTGCATTTTCCCACATTTGCTATTGGTATTTAATGGGCTCACAACTACTACTCCACCGTAAACAATTGGTATGCAAATGCCTGTGTCATCGGGTGACTTTCATTTACTGTCTTCATCATGCATTTCTCAAATGATCTAATTTCCAACATGGCATGATTGACTGCTCTTGTAGTTGCTTTGAATGAAGGAAAATATAAGAATTGGTTACACATACTCTAAAATGAAGTATCTTAGCTCATTTTTCCAAAACAGAAGCTTCTGATGAGGAAGTTGTGAAAAGAGTGAAAGCCAGTTTGAGAAACAGTGGTCAGGAAACAAGTTGGAGACGGTGGCTGGATGCTTAAAAAAATCCACTTAATGGAGAAGAAGAAAAAATGAAATTTTAGGAATTTTGATCCTCATCACCTACCACACCCTGAGAGCGGCTCTTTTACAGCATGGCACAATGCTGCATGCCTGGAAATAATATTAGGACAGCAGTGTGCACAGTGCTGCAATTAATTTCTGCCAGTGCAAAACATTGTTGTGAGAAAGGGGTGCCTTAGAAAAAGACTAAAATATGAAAGAAACACAGAACCATAAGAAAGTTAGAAGTTGTGTGCTACCAGATATTTTACTAGCACAATGTTTTAATGCACTGATGAGTACTTGCAAGCGGCAGCATTTGGATTTTGATCTACACCAGATTAAAAAATAAATAATGCAGGCTGTATCTTTTGAAATCCTAGAAGATTGAATGTGAACTATCCCCCTCATTATGTAAAAAGATGCAATAAATAACCTGAAGTAGCATAAAAATACTTATCACAAAATAAACTACTTTTAAAAGATATGCTAGCATGTTTGACTCCTACTGATTTAAAAGTCTGTTGACTTACTGAATGTTTTGGAATATGAATCAAGACTTTAATACAGACTAATTACTAGGGAATATTATGATATCCTCTACTGAGTGTACTAAAATATCACAGTGTCAGTAACATATGAAGGTAAATCCTACATCTGCAATGGCAATTTCAAAACACATTGGTGCACTTGTCACTCAAAAGACTGTACAATCTCCAAATTTAAAGTAATTGAGAAATAATTCTGGATTACAGCTTTTACCCAGTTACTTTGTGCACGGGGAAATCCCTGGGGTTACAAGGCTCCTTTTATAAACATGTAGAGAACAAATAGCACTATATTAAGCTGTAGTACAAATATTTGGCTCATTGCTTCATTGTTCATGGGTATTTTACTGATGGAAAATAGGATGCTTTTGTGTTTCATTAACCTTTTCATTATCTTGCGCATAAGTCAATGCTGCTCCTCTAAGAGCGAAGGAATAGAAAACTGTGAGGGGAAAAAAAATGAAACTCAATGATCTCTACAATTTAGTCACATATCCATATCAAATTCAGGACTGATGAACAAATGCTGGTCATGTATGTTACATTACATAGGTATTAATCAAAACATTTATACCTTGCAATTGTGTGAGCTGGTAAAAGGCATAAATCTTGTTTTGAGGAAGAATATATCAAGGATGTACTTGGGATTGTAAAATGATAATATTAAAATGTGCTTCTCGTCCTTCTGAAAGATGTCTAAATTATCAGTAGTAAAAGGTTAGGCAGGAACCCCAACACTCTTTTGCTTTTGAAAACAGTCTGATATTGAATGCCTGTAAGAGCTAAATTCAGTGCTGTGAGCCAGTGAGAATCTGGAAACCCTCCAATCCCACTCCTCAAAGGTAGTAAGATACAATATTTAGAAGCAATGACATTTTAACGCACAGAAAAGCTTCTATTGACCCTAAAGTGATTACTGATTGCCCTAGGGTACAAGCAAACCTAAATCCATATTTTGGGATATGAGCAGAAAATGCTTCTCTGACAGAATCAAAAAGCAAAATCAAAATGTGCTTGTTCTGCATCCTCTCAAGAGATTCCAGATAAATCCACCCAGATCATAATGACAGAAAATAAGTAATGTGTATCTCTCTAGTCTGCCACAGTTTTGTTCCAGATGGATGGAGGGAGGAAAGAGAGGAGGAGACTTTTTTAATCATCATTCTCTATATAGCTTTAGCTATCTTCTTAGAGAGCTCATTTCAGAGGGCTTTTATGCCGGAGATCTGTGTATCAGAAAAGTTATGTAACAAAAATTCATCAAGACTAGGCAGCCACACCCAAATCTGGATAGATTTATGTGTGTTAATTCTTCCCCAAACTGATCTTAAAATTCTAACTGTTTTATCAGCCTAAACCGACTTTCTAGAAGAAGAATTTCTGTACTGCTGGGTTGGAGACAATTCATAACAAAGTGTGATGGCTTAATTATGAAAAGATGGGCATCAGGGAACTGCACAAGAATTGTTCAGATGGAACTCCACAGCTGAGAATTCCAACATGCTTTTTCAGAAAGCATTGCCATAGCCAGTATCTGAGTAAGCTGCCACTAAAGAGATGCAGCTCTGTTTAGGGTGAGTGCAACCAGGAGGCAAAGAATTCTGTGACTGGTCTCTGCCACCACTCCACCAGGCAGTGCTGCAATAGTGCTGTGGGTGCCCGATAGCAAAAAACAACACGTATAGGCAGGTTGGAGAATAAAGAGCAGAAAGTGGTGTTGAATATTTCAAGTAATAAATGTGTTGAACCATTAACCTTTCTTCTTTTTTTCCCCCTCTTCTTTTCAATTGCCAGGCACATGAACAGACTAGATTTTGTCCTATATTACATCTATAAACCAGCAGAGAACAGTGAGGTTTGGTGCATAGGAGGTGTTAAAAGGTGTGTCTAAACTGGACTAGGATGTCATAGTCCCTATGAAGGGAATATCCCTTCTCTCGCTTGGGATCCTGTCTCGGAGATACCAGTCACCCGTGCAGGCAACAGTTAAGGAAGAGCTCTCAGGATTTTTCCAGTTAGCTGTAGAGGTTGGTTACTGCAGTTTGCAGGGACTTTCTGGGTCTGCTTGACTTCCCCTTACTTCAGGGAACGTCCTGTTCCTGATGGTGATGCTTCAATTAGGAACAAATGGAAAGAAAGCTACTTCTTATTCCTCAACCTTTTCACCCATAATTTTGCCCTCAAGACTTCATTCAGACCTTTGGCACACCTGCTCCATCTAACTACTTCTCTACAGAACAGCATGTGAAGGGATTTGAGTTGTGAATTAATTCCGCCGATACAGTGTCACCAGGGAATATGCCAGTGCAGATTAGTCATTTGCCTCATGGGATATATGTCAGAAAGAAAAGAGCAAAAGTATATCAGGCAACTTAATGTGTCTGATGCTTTACACAACACATTACAGATAAAAAGATATTAAGCTTTGATACAGTTGCAAAGGAAAAATTCACATCACTTTAAAGAGAGATTCACATGGAAGCCCAGTTGCATTTGTGGATAATGAGACTCTACTGCAGCTTTGTCTTCTGTACTGATTTCTCCTTCACATTAAAAAATCCGTACAGAAGACAGACATGTTTAAACAGCTTTAAGACTGTAAATATCACCTGTGATGTGCAGGAAAAGTGTAGGTTAGTGGTGACAATTTCAACTTCAGATTGTCTATTTTGGCCTAGATCTCAAGAGAAAAAATCTATTTGAAGCCTTTTCAGTGCACAGAGAATAGCTGAAACAAGGACCATTTTTAACTTCTGTTTTAATTTTGCTCACTTGCCTACTTTGCCCCAGATTTTTGCCTCTAGTCTTCATTACCAAGTTTTGATAACAGCTTCCAGCCCACCACTTCCCAAGCCTATAAAAAGAGTCATAATGGAAATTATCACAAATGTAAAAGAACTTTTAAACAGCCATTTACACAAACAGACATGTAACCAGTTTTCTTTTGTGATACATTTTTGTTAGGAAAAAATGTGTGTTGGACTCCTCCAGGCTTAGAGACTAAATTACCTACTTTTTCACCAGCCTGAATAAAATCACATAGTCACAGAATTACAGAATATAATGAGTTGGAAGGGACCCTCAAGGATCATGGAGCCCAACTCCTGGCCCTGCAAAGCACCATCCCCAAGAATCACACCCTGTGCCCAAGAGCACTTTTCAAATGCTTCTTGAACTCTGTCAGGGTTGGTGCTGTGACCACTTCCCTGGGGAGAAGTGTTATCTCCTTCACATTTATATTGTTTGCATGAATTGCTAAGCAAACACTTTTTAGTTACTGCTGTTTTAAACTATGAAATTGTCAGTTCCTTGTTCATGAAAGTTCCAAGTATGATTTCTTTATTCCACATCACTTACCAATGATCTGTAAAACTGGAATTTAAAAAACAATATGAAAGCCAAACCAGAAAATTTAGGGAAGTACTAAAAAAGACAGAAAAAAAGATGAGAAAAGGAGAAAAAAAGAGCACCTTATGCTTTCATATCTAAGAATTTCTTATGCTTGTTTTTCATTAGTCTCTCTGATGATAAGAAAATTATATTATCAAACATATGGGTTTGAACTGTGTGCATTGGCCACCCGATCCGGATGTAACATGGAGCACCTCCGTTAAGCAGGGGACAGATGAGAAATTCCGAGATTGAAATGTGTCTGGGGGTTCCTCACAGTCCCAGCCATGAGGGAGAGAAAAAGGCACGCAGCCATGTGCAGTAAACACGCCTGCTGACACCCCTCAAGCCCTAAGTGCCAGCATGCCTATTGTTCTTCAGTGGCTAGTGTTATACTATCTGGCACTGAATCACTGAGGGTCCTGCTGAGGAAGCATGAAAGTCGAAAAAAAACCAGCTACAAAAAAATGTTTTGTGAAAAGATGTCCCAGTGTGTTATAATCCAACACCCGGCCAAGAGCAGATGCCTCCCCAGCATGGCTGGACTGCTGCTGCTCACGCCAGCCATGCTGGTACCTCACAGCAGGCAGCTCAGTCAGGCAGCAGAGCAGTCTGACACACTAAGACTCAACAGATTTGTTATTTCTTACATCTGAAGGGTAAGAAAGACAACTAATAAACACTATATAATGATCACTAGTGGCAAACTGTAAAAAGATTTATTGATTTTTAGCTGCTTCTTTCATCCTCTGAAGCAAGCTGTTTTGACATGTGCAATACTGTATGGCATGGAAAACTCTAAACACGTGGAAAAAATATATAATGTCATCAAGTTCTGGAGAGACAATGATTTGGTTTACGGGAAAGTCCTATGACATGGCTTAAGGACCAAGTTTTAACACTCTTGAAAAGAATACAGAAAATGTAAAGTTAGCTGAACCTGAAGCAGGAGCAAAGGATGCTGAGAGGGAATGGCAAGTGTGATCCAGGGAAGGAAGTTTCCCAACAAGGCATGGCCTTGCTATAAGCGGATATTTAGTACCATTTGCTCTGACTGAGCAATGACCAGGAGACGTCAGCTGGCTTGGGCGTCACAAATTAAATCTTCTTCTTGTAGCTGCAATGCTTTTAAATGTATATTATTAAACAAACAGAAATTCAAGGCACAAAATTGTAGTTTAACTGGTCATTGGGAAAATGTATTTTTTTCTATTCACATTTCTCTACCTACATTCATTCCTTTGAAAAACTACAAAACAGAAAGACAAAACATTAACAAAGACATAAACTCAGGCTTATCCATATCCAGATTTGAGTACAGCCCTGAACTCATCTCAGTTCAGCCCTAAAGATGACCACTAGACTAGAGATCTGGTGACTAAAAAAATCCTATCGCTGAATTCAAATACTTGAGGCAGCCTGTCTCACTAAGAGCTGTGAAGAAGAATGTTTAACTTAGATTTGAAACACTTATGCACAAGAGTGTGATTGTGAAATTCAGTGTATGCTTCTACAGATATCTCCGGAGTGCAACTGTTCTGTGAAGTCTCAGCCTATCAGATCCCCTACCAAACACAGGAGTTCTCTGAAATGTTTTTCTTGACATAAAGATTGATGGTTATTTAAGAACTTTTGACAAGGTATTTATAAACTAAGATATGAAGTTTTACATAAAGATTTCAATGTGGGTTTTCTTATTAATTTCAAAATTTGTGCACAGAGATCCTAAAATTTTCTTATAAATTATAAACCTAAGTACACCATAGAGATTTTCGCACCACTAAATCAATAAAGTTCTGTCTTGTTTTCTCATTGAAGGTACTGTATGTGGAATCAACATTATTACAAAGATACTACAATACTGTTCGGAGGAGCCCTGTGCAGAAGGACAGATAGTGTATCAGTGTAGCTTTGTACCGTGATGAAAACTACAGGAACTATTAAGAAACAGACTGATGAAACCATTTCTTGTTTCTCCTCTATTTGCAATTCTTAATTAAAAATTGCAACCATTTCTAATGGTATACAAAACCTGGGAAATAAGGTTGGGCTTGAATTACATTTTGAATGGAATACAGAAAGAAGTAAAAAACCGTAAGAGAATTTGCATCTGGTCTATTTTGCCAAGGAGGGTCTTAAGATCAAATAGGAGGTCAGAGGCAAGAACTGTAACATCGCAAAAGCTGAGACATGTCGAGGTCAAATGTCATGATGTCAGCTGTATTACAAATTGCTTAAATTTGGATCAGCTTTGATCACATGAATGAGAACCAACTTCCTTTCTCCTCCAGCCTAAAATCATCTTCCAGATGAATTTCTTTTGTAGTCTGTTCACAAGGAGAAATGGAATATCTTGTCCAAGCTGAATTTTTGGAAGAAGCTTGTACAGCTGTGCAATACAGAAGAGCTGAGTGCATCTTACATCACAGCACCTGAGGCTGTGTGGAGACCTCTCCCTTCTCTGCTATGCTCCACTATGACAGCTCTGTAATCTGCAATCTCACCAGGTCTGGAATCTCAGACCATGAGGATTCTATTTACAGTACTTGCTAAACAATGAAGGCGGTAATACCAATACTAGAATTGACCAGTTCCTGTTTGCAAAGCACACTGGAGAAGGAAAGTAATAGTTTTGTTTTGAATTCTGAAGGATATCCAGTTCACTAAAAGCCATAGTTGATGACAAAAATAGATGCTTTGAAAACTCACAAGTGCATGGATTTGTAGAGATTTGAAGAAAAGAACTGCTTTAAAAAGGATGGTTGGCAGGGGTTTTTAAATTTCTTCTTCTCGCTTCTTCAAATCTTCAAATTTAGTAGTCATAAAATTAATAAACAAACCATTACAAATAGAATTTTACTTAAATGTTAGTCATGAGACAGGCAGAGGCTTTTCCAGAACAAAAGCAAACACTGAAACCTTCTCCTACATAGAAAAAAGTGAAGAAGATACTATCTATCAGCTTAGTAAAGCCAAATCTGAACAATCACAGAGTCTGCAAAATCAAAAGCTAAAATTTTATCAGACTTTCCCGTCTTCCTTCTGAAAAGGCTCTTGGTTACTCATTGCAGTGAAAACTTGAGAGCAAAAAAAAGGAAATGAAAAAGGTACTTAACCTACTATGGTAATACGTGAAAACAGGAGATTGAAATCAGATGCCAAGGTAAGGTATGAAGATAATGCAAAACAATTGACTTGGGTGTCCTCAAACACACCAAATAATTAAGGTCTGCAGTTTTACACCCATGTATTCTTCTAAAACATGAAAAATCAGTTGTGTCACTACTGTCTAACAGTTACTGTTATTGAAATGTCACATTAATCTGTTGCTTTACCTTGAGTCAAGTCTGTCCTGTCTGAAATATTAAAGCATTAATGAAAAAATACCCTTAAGGGTACTGTCTTTATTACATAAAACACAGACGCATCCTTGATAGGTGCTGAAAAGAAATTCATGCAAGAAAATACCCCATCTACTTCTATTTACTATATATCCACTTACACATCATTGCACTATGAACTATATCTCAGTTTTATAGGCAACAGACTCATCAGCTGTTCAACTCAAGCACAACAAATCATTTTTACAGCATTGATTTGCAAATTTTGCTCACTGAATTGCATTGCTTCAGCCATTTGAAATGAATGAGATTGTTACAAGTAATAATGGTTTCCTTTACCACCACAACACCCTCATTAAACCACAAACAAATCATGAAACTGCCTCAGATTCCATAAAATAAATCAGTCCTTTTATCAGAAATGAAGAATTGCTGAGTCCCTTTAAAGTTAGCTGCATCTGAAAATTTTAAGCCGAGAAGCAGAAGGACTTTTCTGTATGAAAGACTCACTCTAGCACATTGATTTTTGTGTGCATTAAAAGTAAAAAATTGATTTTTCATATGTACAAAAAGCCAACATGATTTTTATTAGATCCATAATAGTAACTGTGTTGTTGTTTGTTCTGAGCTAATGACTTCCTTTTCTTTTTATTGCTTAAGTCATGTCCTCATAAATTGTTATATATATTATATACACCTACTCTTGTCCCAATTGTTTTTCCTATTTAAGAGAGAATATTTTACACCAATAAAGGAGAATATCTTTTAGGATTATATGTATTATATAAATTATAATAAATAAAAAGTATATATTTTATTGCACAACTTTTTTTTCTATTTTTGTATGTGAAAAAAATTGTAAGTGAAGTTCCACATCAAATCTTCTATCCCTGCTTTATGTTTCTAACAAAAAAAAAAGAGAAAGAATTATATGAATCAGTGATTTAGAACTGAACAAAACTTAACTTTTCATATTTCACATGTGTCTAGACTCCCTTATGGTCTGAGTTTTAACGAGAAGCTCTAGTTAAAAAGAAATTAAGATACAATCACAGCCACTGTCAGTGCTTCATCAGGAGCACTCTTCAGTTATGTTTTGAGCTGAAACTGCAGCTCTCTTAGAAATAAACTACTGTGTTTCCTTTGCATGGCTGCATGTACAAAACCAGGTGTGTCACTTTTAAAATCGTGCTAATTAAAACACAGACACAAAATTTGATACTACTAGTAGAATTTCCTAGAGCTTGTGCAGAAAGCTATAAGTATCTGATATGTGCCATCTACCTTAACGTAGCACTGTCAGCCCTGGCAGTGGTAAAATGATTGTTTGGAAGAGGGAGTAAAAAGAAGAATGAGCTGTTTGCAGCCTCCGTGGCTCATTACAGACAGCAGGCAGTCATGTACCTGTCCTCTCAGAAACAGCTTGGGCAACAAGGACCCACAACCTGTGACCTCAAAGCCTGGAAATGAACCACAGCAGGTACCCCACGGGACAGCACAGAGGCAGCAGTAACCTGTCTCCATATCTCCCCGTGCCTCCTGTCCTGTAGT
>VZTA01028641.1:18515-29955 GCA_013398855.1 Mohoua ochrocephala
CCTGGATCAAAGGTCTCAGCAAAACAGGTGCTCTGCAAAAGGTTAGTTAGATTAACCCCTGTGCCCACACCTAGGCCCAACAAGCCGACTCTGTTTTGCAGGAGTAATGAGTATTGGCACATCCTAATAAGAGGCAGAAATCTCCCAGGTATCCATCTCTGTCTCCTGGGATTGCTCTGACAAGGAGAAACGCCAGGATCAGAAAGCTCAGGAAACAATCAAGGTGGCATCACCTTGACACAGGAGATCTTAAATTATACACTAATACAGCTCTTGGATAATTACCATAGAATAAATAAATAACAGGAGTGATGTTTCTTCTCAAGAGCAAAAAGCACAGGAAGCTGTTGCTCAGCTGAGAAATTGCATTTTTAGAAACCCACCTTTTGAAGCTACAATTTAAATCTTTAAATTGAATTCAGTACCTACAAAGTATGACAAATATCTTTGCGCCATCGAGGAGTTCTATCTAGCATGATGCCAGCGGTTGGCTGTTACCAAAGACAGAGAACACTGCTGTTGCTGAGATTACAATTTGGGGGAACATAAAAATAGAAAAACTTCATAGAAGTCCAGCAGATGTGGATGCGGCCTCCAAAAATCTTTAAATACGGCCTTTACTCTGCCTGCTTCATGCTGTGTAGTTAGTAAGTGCACAGCACACAGCAGAATTGCAGGAGTATAAACCCAGCTGCAATCTCATTGAATAAATCTCCACAGAGAAGGGTTGTACTGGAACAAAGTCCATCCAGCCCTGTAACACAGGACAGCAGCCAAAAATATATTCATGTAGAAAGAGCAAAAAAAACCCCCCAAACCTACAACAACAACACAGAATACATATGGTACATAGAAAATCAGTATGACTACTTTCTTTAACAAAGGTAAAATAGTCCAAAACTGTAAGTCATGTTCAGTTATGTTCCTAGTGTGCTGGTGGCCTATATAAAATGAAATGCATGTGCCCATTGCACCCCCTTCTTTCTTGTTAGAGCAATAACAACAACATTTGCAGGTAGTACAAGACAGGTGGAGTAGGGTGGAGGCAGATCTCTTTCACTGAAAAACAATGTTTTAACATGAATGCATTTCTTTACAGAAGTCTTAGAAGACACAGGACACTGTCTTTATTTGTGACTTGCACAAACTAGATGATTACTTCCAGATAAAGGATACAGGGCTATTATAGTTTGGTTCTGGACTTTTAATTCTGGAATTTCATGTTTTTAACTAAATGTTTAAATAAGTTTGCTAAACACTAATGAAGAAAGTTTTGGGAATTTAGCTTGCTGAACTACACAGACAGTTACAATCTCTATATAATTTGTCTCTTTCATGGTGACTTCAATTACAATGTAGTGCTCTGCCAAAAAAAAAAACCCTTCAAAACCATTAGGTATTACTGTAGTTTATGGCTTAATTAAAACCTTACATTTATCACTTAACACACTGAACATGAAGTCCTTATGACCTGACTTTACAAGCCTATCAAGAAAGCACTGCCACCATGACACTGAGTAATTTTGTGTGACAAGAACCACACTTTAGCTGATAAGGAATTTGCATTCCAAATAAAAACAAAAGTGACACCAGATTTCACTCAACAGACGACTCGTTTCCTGTGTAGAAAGAACTACCTGCCCTAGGATGCATCATTCAAATTAAGTATATTTCAGAAAGTTTAATTATCTAGACAATAGCCTCTGAATAATTAAGCACTAATTCAGCTTAGTTATCTCCAGTAACATATCTTCTAATCTATGTCTGCATCAGAGAACAACCAGCTCAGTAGTAATTCTACACCTCAAAAATACTGGGATCTAGAACTTTCCCTACAGAGAACTAAATCAAAGTAACCTTATGGTCTACAATTAAGTTGCAGGGAAGCCACCACACTCATTTAAATACTCTTTCAGTCATAAATTGTTGGACCTGGTCCACGAAAACGACTGAATATTATTCTTGTATTTTGAAGGAAGTAAGGTTAGAGATGAGTGTCTTCACTGCCAGTCTCTATTAGTCAGAGGATGCAGACTTGTCTTCCAATGGTAGTAGTTATATTTCATGCCAATGCCTACGTAATTTCACTTCTTGAACCTTTTATACTTACACACTACTAAAGCAATCTAAAAACATCAAGAAAACTCATAGCATTGGATTACCTCAAATATTTTCTAACCCCCCTGTGGTAACTGAAGAAAATTGGTGCAGCAGGTTTATGTGGTTCCAAAACGTTTGACTGAACTTTTGCTATTTATCTTTTATTGCACACATCCAAAATTCAAGCATCTCCTTTGCACAACACTATTTTGTTCTGAAACATTTTGGTCAACTCAAAAAAAAGCTCGAACACTCACGACTCACGCTTTTATTTTTTGTGTTGTGGAGGTTTTTTAAGTCTTGAAGTCATAACCATCTATCTGATTGCTTCCTAATCTCTGTAATATTTCTAAAGTATACTTTATCTTCACAGCAAGCTCAAAGGTGGTGCCCTACTGAACAGCCACGTCATATTAAACTGCCTTCAAGAGAATTTATAGGCATTAAAGCTATTTGTAGCTTTTGCTAGAAAATAAGTAAGAGGGGAATGAAGAAGTGGTGCACAATACAAGCTTAAATGGAAGCTTCTTAGGAAGGCACATTTAGAACGCAATAAAAAGTCACATGAGAGCTTACAGAATAAGTTCCTCAAGGAATACATACTTCAGTTATTACTGTTATACAGTATGTAGTGGAATCTCCCAGAACTTAATTTACTTCTTACTTGTGATAAAATTTCCTCTATTGGCAATATTTTTGGTTCGGTTTTTTTTTGAAGAGGTGAAAAAATAAAAGAGTATGCAGAATTTAAATTTCATCCATGACTTAAGTGAAATATTTCTCTACTCTTAACACAGCTTATCAAAATTGTTTTTCTGTGGTTTTCTAGCTTTTTTTCCCTTTCAGTAGCGGGAAATATTGTACTAGTGGTAGTATTATTATGCCATTTCTGAACTGTCTTCGGGTCATCATGCCATTCCCTTTCCGAACATTATTTGCTCCTCACAGTGAAAAGCAACCCAAACTAAAATGCACTCAGCACAACATAGAGCAAAGCTCCTGGAAATCTTAAAAAAAATAAACAATCCCTAAACACAGAAGGTTAAACTAAAATATAAATTTATTCTTAAACAGCTTGCTGAACTAATCAAGTGCTGTTATTATTGTCTCTCCCTTCATAAAAACATCACCTCTCAAGAATATATTAAAGTTTCTCAGACCTTACAATCAAGCTAATGCCAGGAAAACTGAACTGTCAATCACAGCAATAAATGCATTTTTTTTTCAAAGTGTTAGAAGTTCAACTACTTTTGAGTCCTTTTATGTGGTACCTCATTTTCTGTGATAACCTCATTACACCAGAAAATAGGCAACTGTTTCATCATTCCATTTAATGAAATAGGAAGAGGAATTTTCAAAAGTATTCACTCTTATCTGGGCTTTGCTCCAGTTGAATTTAGTGGGAGTTTTATCTAAAAGGAACATATTTATGTTTGGGCCGTTGGAGCTGCTGAGGGAGGTTACGAGGTACCTACGTTGTAGCTACAGACCTGTGCTGCTGATCCATGAGATTTCAGCCAGGCGCAGCAGCCACACATTACCTTTTCTTCGAGCTCTGCTGGACATCAAATGAAGGCCATTGCATGCATTGTTTTCTGAGAAATAACTTAGACTATATAGTTTCATTTCATTTTGTTCTCTCAAGGATAAAAACGAAGGTTTAGACTTCCGTAGGAAAAAGGACAGCACTGAAGACTATTTAAAAACTATTTAGAACATTTGAGGGTAAAGATTTTTCTGGGCTCATTTTTAGCTTTGCACACAAATAAAAATGAAAGTCTACTATGACTCTAGTATTGGACAAGAAACTAGCAAAACAACCAGTAGGAACCACTGAGAAAAGCAAATAAGAAAAGAAAGGAAGTGGACAAAATATTATTAGAAGGATTTTCTATGCTCTGTGCTGCTAACTGGATTTAATTTCTATTTTGAATCATTCCTATTTCCCTTCCTATATTCTTCTTTTTGTGTGCGATGATTCAAAATAAAGCTCTAAGCTGTATTTTGTAAGGATCAGGATAAGAAATTTGGGGATTGATACTAGTGCTGTAACTACCTCTCTGCAGATCTCCAGAGCACTAGGTTTTGTTTATTGACTGAATTCAACAGTTTCCCTTTCATGTAGCAAATGACTTCTCTTTAAAAAAGAATGTATAAATATTACCAATATATTGGGTTGTAATGAAAATATTTTAGGATGATAAATTTGGGGATAGAGAGGAAAGGAGAAGAGGATCAGGGGAGGAGGGGACATGAGCCTTACAGAGCAGGAGGCCAAAAGGAGTACAGCGGGGGCAAGTTCTACTTTTTGGAGCACGAGTTACCTTTCCTCTCTGACAGATCAGTTCACCACTAGCCCACACAGAATCAGAGAAACATAAAAAAACCTGAGATGGAAGAGACCCACAAGGATCATCAGAGTCTAACTCCTGGCACTTCACAGGACCATCTCCAAGAGTCACACCATGTGCCTTAGAGTTCAAATGCTTCTCCATATCCTTGTTTCCATTTGTTCTACAATTTGTAAAAATTATTAACTTATTAGCATGTGTCACATGAAAATTGAAGTATTAAAGGAAATTAACCCAAACTTTATGGTACCGAAAATTCTTAAAATATTCTACTAAGTTTTTTTAATGCTCTGAAGCAGACCTTCAAATGCCATGAACACATGATGAAATTTTTTCTAAGGATTTACATTAAGAAAAAAATTTTTTTGCTGGTTAATTTCTACATTAAAAAAAGGCTAGCTGAAAGCAAACCTAAGAAAGCAATACTATGGAAAAGATTTTTCAACAGTATGTAAAAAGAAAGGGCGATACAAAGGAAAAGCTACATTACAGACTAATAAGACTTTTATTTATGCTAGAGATAGCATTTAAGTTTACATAATAAACCTCTACCCTGCAGTTAAAATTCACAAATTACCTTTCAGATCTCAACAGGAAAAAGTATGGTATATATTTATTCACACATTCTCACATCATTTACCTCCAGTAACATTTATTTCTGTGATCTTTTTATACATGGGTCATTCTCATTTCAAAGCAATATCTGCAGCAATTTCTACTTTGTCTATATGGGGTTTCAGGTGCACTTGTCTGCTTCCTGCCTCCTCCTGGTAATTGTCTTGAAGAGCCACTCAGAGTTGGGTGTTAGAAAAATGCATTCTCATTACCGTCTTACATTTCTAAGTTAACTGGAAATTTTTATTGCAGTACTTTTTTTTGTTAAGGTATTTTTATTTTTTATTAAGGTATTTTGCTAAGGCAGCCAGCATCCTACTGCTAGCTAGGTGGTACAGTATATCCTGAAGGCATTCTCTCTGAAGTCTTTTTGTTTTCCCTGACCACTGCTACAACAGTGTTCTTTGAACAGAAATGGGAATGATTATAATGGAAAATCCTTTTATTTAAGTTTTCCAACTCCATGTGTATATACATATATATATATATGTATATAATTCTATTACAGACAACTGCATTTATCTTTGGCTCTGCCATTCTTATGGATTAAAAGTTTAGCCACTCTTCATGTACTCTCCCTTTCATAAAGGAAGTAGTAGTCTTAAGGAACACAAGTAGAAAATTGGATGCTAGAACCTGCTATACATGTACTTTTCTTGGAAAATCTTTTGTAGCTGGGTTTTGCATAATATTCACTGATTTTAACCCCCCCAGGAATATTGTTTGCAGCTTAATACTCCATTGCACTAAGCACCTTTAATTTTAACTGCAGGAATACTGCAGAATGGATTTTCTCCACAATAAAGGGCTGTTAATTAGGGTCTAACATTGAATTTAAAAAAAACCCCAAAAACTTAGGGGAAATTTCTGATTTCATTACCTTTTTAGCAATTTGCTAAGCAAGGTAGGGACCAAAAGAAAAAAAAAGAAAACACACACATATAAGCCATGTCCTATACTCTTTGCTCCTCTATACTCCTATGCTTTTTTCGCAAAAGGCATAAATTGGCTTTGAATTTCTTAATACTACTACGACTACTAGGCCATTTTTAGGACATTTTATTGTCTTCCAGACCACTAGAAGACGCTATTTTTCAACATAAATTTCGTAAAACATCTGAAGCTGATCTTTGAAATAAAAGGAGTGACATACTCAAAATATTTTCATGTGTTCTATCGCCTGA
This sequence comes from Mohoua ochrocephala, assembly GCA_013398855.1. Lineage (NCBI taxonomy): Eukaryota > Metazoa > Chordata > Aves > Passeriformes > Acanthizidae > Mohoua > Mohoua ochrocephala. The sequence continues at coordinate 24,766 of VZTA01028641.1, forward strand.
CATGCAGCATCTGAAAATACAGAAAGTGGAAAAATTACCCAAATTATTATACAGGGATTCAAATAAGTAATGTTGAGAAGCATTCTTGAGGCCCAAAGTAAATGCATTCATAGAATACACCATATGCATGGTGAACTACAGTTTTAAGAAAAGCATTCAAGGAGCTCCCTAGGGCCAGAAGTTCTGGTAAGAGAGGACAGGTATCTTGCAATGTCACGCTAACCCCTAGCTATAGATGTTACTTAATCTTTTCAGTATCTTAAAAAAAGTAGCAGTTTAATGCTAAGATAATATTTTTTGTTTTATTAGCTTTATTGCACAAAATAGATATAACACCATTTTAATATAAAGAAACGGAAAAAAAGTGTACTTTCGGTTTCAACCTTAAATCTTTCATTATTACTTTACTTTTAGGATGAAAGAGAAACTACTAAGTACATCTCACCAAAAAGAAAGGACCCTGTTCAATTTTATTGACATAACACCTTTCAAATATAAAAACTTTGCAAGTTATATCATTGAATTAAGTATAGAGGTCTGAATAAAAGTATAGCTATTTTTCTATGCATTATTTACATTTTAAATCACCTTTGATGCTATCAAGGAGTAGGTGCCAAGTCTAAAGAAGCTTTAACAGAATATGGCCTGGAATGCTTTTCATCTCGCTGCATTTCTCGTAATTGCTACCCATGAAATATGGATTTTATATTTTTAAATTATGTGGTTTTGAAATCAGTATGCATTATTCAATGTGTATGCGAAATCTGACATCTGAAATGATTAGTTATGTTTGATCTCTTCAATATTGCTTTTTTTACTGTTCTCCACTGCAGAACTTGCACCTAGCAGACTAGAAGAGAGCCTTATTTAGGAAAACTTTTCCAAGATTCAGTAGAAAACACTAAAAGCTGTACCTGATTCCTGATACTGCTGCTTTGTCTTCATCTACAGCACAGCTAGGAGAGCTCCATGGTCAAGACCAAATGAGACAGATCAGGTTGTGAAAGTTAAGTTTTATCCGCACAGTGATTAGGTCACTCAATATAAAATTCCTCTGGAAGAAATTACACCTTAGTCCCTGTGTTCAGGTAATCCAGTTAGCCAGCAAAATAGGCTTGAGGGAAGAAATAGTTACCAGAACTAGAAAATAAAAAAGAGAAGACAAAATGCTCATTTTCTGACAGCTACTTTAAACATGAGATTTTAGCCTCCAGCAAACAAATTGTATGAGAAAGTCGTTTTTTCACTGTTCTGCCCCTGTTCACCATTTTGTTAAAATGATAAAAAGATAGGACTTTTACAGAATCTACTGAAGACACATTTCTGGAGACAGCATGTGGATGAACAATGCAATTTTGCCATGGTTTACTGGCAGAAATCAGGGTATTTCACACTGCAGACTACATGAGGCTTGCTGCACAAAGAATTTCACAGTTTTGTTAATTTTATTCTACCATAAAGTTACCTCAAATCATTCGAATCTATGTCAATAATTTCTGTAGACATTTCCCAGGTGACAGAAGGCTTTGTGACTACACTCAAACCACATGCAATGGTGCTATGATGAATTTATTATGACTTTCAAATTCAGGAAAGCAATGGGAAATTCAGACACCTGCTTCCTAATCCTGTCAGAGCCTGGATTGAAACAGTCTAGAGAAAGACTTAGGGGCTCTGTGCAGACTAGCTTCTACTGTTACATATTCACTTATCTCCAATCTCTGTTTCATAATTGACACTTAATATATACTTCTGTTACCATGGCCAATTAAAGTCTTCTCTATTAAACAGCTTCTGAAATTTTACTATTTTTTAAAAGGAAGACAAGAGAGTTTACTGGCATTCTTGTGCAGCATACATGGGAGTAGCAAACCCATGTTCATTTCTGCACGTCAAAGTTTTTGGGGTCACCAAGCGGAATTTGTCAACAAAATAAATTTTCTCACTACACTATTATGGACATTTGTTGGCACTGCTAAGGCTCTGGTTTCACTCCTGGAAGCAACAGAGTTTCCCCCTCACTGAGGCTACCCAAAAGCATGAAAACTGCTGAAGTGTGTGACAAATCCTTGGCATATTCCTTTATTAGTGTAATATAAGATTATAATTTTAATAACCTGTCCTACAAAAAAGCCTGCCTTCCTATCAATACTTCAACACTGATGTTTAGAATGGAACGTGTCAAAGAAAAATACGTTAATGAAAATGTTTGCTTAGTTTTCATGGTTACTCGTTTTACCTGGTTATACTACAGAATAAATAAATGCACCCATTTATACGATGGTCTTTTTACAGTGGAAAGTAGATATTTACTTCGGAATAAAAGAACAGTGTGCCACCTTAATAAGGACTTTTCCAGCAGAGCTTGCTTTCCAGGTCACTCCAATCACAGAGCGATATCAAGTTGACATTAACAGAAAGATACTACTAACAATCTTAAGCATAGCTAGAGAACCCCCTGCTGTCTACCAGTGACAGGAACTGAGTTGGAAACCTTTAGAAAAAGCAGCAGGCCATGAAATGCCAAATAAAATTCCTTCTTCCATCCAGAGACAAAGGAAAAACAGTATAGCACTACTTTAACAAATAGGACTTGACAAAAAAAGAGAGAAAATAGATGCAGGCATTTTCCAACATTTCTTGTTTTGACAAATGGAAGAAAGTGAAGAAAAGGAGGTTGTTTCAACTTCTTGGGAAAAAAAAATTGCATATGAACAAACCTATTTACAGAACTTCTGAAGTCCATCTCTTTCACAAAAATATGACTTAGTCTAATTATAAATTACCCAAAGATGGTAATAACTAAGAAGGCAAAACAATTGTCTAATTTTCAGATTTCTTATAAAGTTACTGTTACATACCCTTGAATTCAATGCTTCCTGATTTGATTACCAACACTTTCTATTTATTGATAGAAGCAGATACTCTGAATATGCAAAATAAACAGGTTCAGTTCTTGTAAAAATGAATAATAATTTGGACTATTTAGGCATATTAATAGAGATCAGATTCATTCCCAAAACAGTTTCATAGGGTGTGAGTTTGCTTTATTGTTGGCTTGGTTTTGGTTTGGTTGGTTGGTTTTTTTAATAACTTTAATGCCTGTCATTAAATTACATCTTATGTATAGTTTACACTACTTTTAGTCATGCATGGGGATATATACACTAATGCATCCCTTTACACATATAAAAAATATGAGCATTTTTAATGCATTCATATTTATGTGGTTCTTTTCTTTTGATTATCTAGAACTTTGACTAAAAATTATGGGAAGATTTCAGCATTCTCTACATTCCTAAAAATCTTGAAAATTTTGTTGAGTAATTGTTTCTGGTTTTCTGGATTATTTACTTTATTAAAAAAAAATTAGACAAATTCAGAGCATCTCTTTCAAAATACTTTCAATTTTTATTTAGTGTCTTTAATGCCTACAGTGTTACAATTTATTAATCATTCCTTTATTCGGCAATATCTATGTTAACAGCTACACTCGTAGAGGTATTTTGTGACTTTTCAGTTAAACAACTAATCAACATTTTCTTTATATTTCCATGAGTAATATTTTATTGTTCAAATCTACTCATGAAGCTTCTACCACTGTAGGCTCACACAAAAATATGACTCTGGAAGTCATGAGGATAACAAGGTTATAGTGTAATTTTTAAGACCAAGACTGCAGAACTCCATGTTATATTTCTGAGTTTCATGTTATCTAAAACAAATAAAACTGAGCATGTCTCTTCACAACTAATAAAACCTGTCATATGCCAGGATAAAAAGATCATTTAGTGTGAATTTTGCATCTTATCTGCCTCTAACATGGTCCGTGTCCCTACACTTCCTATCAGGGTAACTCCAACGATTTCAAGTGAGGCTATTTTTATCACGACTAATTTCTGACAATATTCACTAGTGAGATTGTTTTCATATAGTGAGACTGTTTTCACATGATTGGCAGTGTTTGAAGTGAACCTAATATAATCTACTTGTGGATCATCTATTCCTAATCCTTTCCTCTGCCTCCTTTCTCAATGCCACACTTGCACATCCAAAGCTGTGAGTTGGACAGAGTAGTTTAGACACTACCTCACTATTCCTCATATTCCATCTATAGAGCAGACACCTCCATACGATAATCCTTGAAAAACAAAAATCAATTGACCTATCTCCTACTCTAATTGTGTCAATTGAAGAAAAGTGACTTTCAGTTTTGAGCACTGGGCAGGATGTTGACATTTGTCAAAGATGCAGTGAAATTTCTGTAAGTATTAAGGGAAATACCAATTTTATCTTTTATTCTGTTTTCGAATACTGTTCTTCGGCCTCCTTCAATGGTCAGATGAATGCTAAATGGGTGATAGAATAGCCTCAGCTGATGCTTCCTGAAGTTGTCACTTCCAATGCCTGAAAGGCCGATTCCTTCATCTCCTTTGCTGCTGGTGCCAATAGATATATACTATATACTTGAAAATGAAGAGACAAGGGCAAACTCCTGATCTTCAAATGTCAAGAAGAAAATAGTCAACTCAGTCTTCCTCATGAACAACTAAATATTGAAAAAGAATATTAAATGCTCCATCTTCCTATGTTACCCTAAGCCTTAAAAGAAGGTCTCCAGAAAGAAAAAGGGTTAGGGGAGGGGAAGAAGAAAGCACAAGGTTGAAAGCAGGTTGAAATTAAAAATGCATTTTTACTAACAGCATTTGGGCATTGAATTAGATGAAGGAATTCTCCCTGATATATTCTGTTCAAGAAGCTGAATGAGAATGAGGCTTACATTTATCCAAATCCTTCCAGTATCTACTGACGTACAGACCAATAGCTTCAGATCCCACTGGAACAAATGGAAATATTGCTACCAAATCTAAAAGTCATTCCACGCCATTGTAAAAACAAAAGTAACTCTACAGAGACTGTGCTTCCAGATTATTCTATATTAATTATACTTTACTGTTTTGTCTGACCAGACTATTCTCTCACTATCACAGTAACATCTATTTTGTTCTTCCCTTGGCAGAGTACATCCAAACTCATCCTAGGGTAAAGAAAAAAATACCAACAAGAATTTTGGAATGCAGTTAATTACAGGCAGGTCTACATGTTAATTAAAATTTTATAAAAATTAAACCCTTATCTTTTTCTGGTTTTTTTTAATAAAGCCATACTCATCCAGTAATACAAAACACC
>VZTA01028641.1:30005-44545 GCA_013398855.1 Mohoua ochrocephala
AAAAATCTTATACTTCTACCTTTTCCTAACATCATCTAAGCCACTTTTAAGAGTAGATTTTTTCATAATGTTATTCTCTTTCCTGATGATCTGAGCTGTGCTAAGTTTTGGCCTGTAGCCTGAACAGCAATGTGACAGGGTATAACTGCTTAGGGGACATCAGTCACAACACGGAAGTCACATGCTGGCCAAGAGGGACATGAACAACAGAACATATTATGCTTTTGAAATGTTGGCTATATTTTGTTTTGTGCCTGTGGTATAAAACCATTTCTCTATCTTTTTAAAATTCACCAGCTGTTAGGCAATTCTGCAATAAGTAAACAATTCCATGGTGAATTAGGCAATCACGTCTCTTTTGTGGAAAACTTTGGGTCTTTAGCTCTGTACATCTGCGGAGTCACAAAGTAATGGTATTTCATTTTCATGTTGAAACACTGTGCTTTCAGCTTTGCAGACACAATCACACTAAAGATTAAGTAATATCATGTAAATGTCTGGTAATGCTAAAAAATCTTATCAGTCTGTTAATAAGCCAAAGCCTTCCATAACGTGACGTGCTATTGGAAAAAGAAAGCCATGGGTGCACAGAAGGAATTAAGTCTTCAAGTTTTTGTTCCACTTATTCAAAGTACAAGGTTTTCCTACAAATCCTGTATATTAAGTGCAGGTGTTCATGGTTTTCCAGGTAGTGGCATCATGTCACTTCTTATTACAAAATGTTTAGTGACAAATATACCAGGAAAACTGAATGTAGGGAAGAGTCACATCTGAGTTCAAACACAATGGGGTGACTTGTCTACTCACCTCTACTCCAACTCTTTTGCTGCAGTAAAATTCAGGTTTGACTGCTGATTTTCTACAGATTTATGATTCCTTGTGAGACACCCTCGGGGAGAGACAATATGTCCCCAAGGCTGTATTTGCAGTCTGCTAAAAAACAAGAATCCTTGTCAAATCAAGAGGACTCAGTCAAGAGAGCTTCTAATCTGACAGTGAATAGAATATGCTGAATAAACACTGCACAACAAACTCACCAGTTTAACCCTTCCAAGAGGGATTTTTGAAAATGCTGTGTTATGCCAACCCTGATGCCTATGAAATCAGCAGTTGTAATTAGCATCAGAACTAGGCCAACACTTGGTACTCCTAAAAATTCCAGAGCCCTTTAAATATTCAGACAGTATTTTATAAATTTAAAATTGGAATTTTTAATTACACTAAGCTGTGGGCATAAAAGGCCCCACCACTGCTAGGTGTTATTCTGATGCCATGCCACAACTGGTGCCTGATCAAGTAACAAGAAAAATGAACCTCAAACATTCCTTCAGGATGTCTGGTTCCACCTAAAACTGCCTCTGACTAAATAGTGTCCCAACTGAGGGAAAGAGAAGGCAGGAAGGAGTCACACTCTACAAACAAAAATGTCAAAAGAAAGTTGTAAGAATCATAGAATATCCTGAGTTGGAAGCGACTAACAAGGACCACTGAAATTCAACTCCTGGCCCAGCATGGGAATGAAGATCTAGGATACCTGTCTAAATAAGCATAATGAGCATATACAATCATGCACTGTCCAGGGAATACACCAAGGAGCACCGTTAAGGAAAGTTGCCAGCAGAGAAAGTGGAGGATTGAGGAATTTGACAAACCAAGAGGGAAATCAAGACTCGATGTTAGCTAATTATCTACAAGTTGCTGGACGTGTGTTTTTCTAGTCAGTTTTGCATAGACACATAAAAATCAGTGTTAACACACTTATTTATGTTGCAAATGAACTCTAATCGACAAATAGTTAGCTACAAATTTAGCTAAAGGGAAACAAAATGTGGTCTCCAGTTCTCCTTTCAGAGGCTTAATTCCCCGGGAATGACAAGGCTTCAGGGATAATCCCAGCCTTTTCTGTGGGCATATTTGCCCACAGACTGTCATAGGTCTGCAAAGCTGCACATCAGATCCTGTCCCTGGTCACAGAAAATCCCACGGGGAAAGGTGGTGGAAGCAGCCCCTGTCCCCTGCGGCATGCAGACATAAGAGAGGGGATTTTGAACATCCTCAGGGCGGGTCCCAGATTAACAAACTCTGCCAACACGTGAGAGGCCAAGGCAAGGGGTCATTAGTCAGGACATGCAGAATCAGCATTTCTGTGGGCCTACCCAGATGGTCAAGTTTCCATACAGGATCCAGCCCATGGCTAAACTTGCCTTAGAAACAGAAATATCCCAAATTTTTCCAGAGGCATATGGGAAGATTACAGGGGATATAAATTTATCACTGACCATCAGTCACTAAGCCTAGCTACACACTTGCCTCTTCAAATGAAGAAACAAATATGCTACAATAAGAAAATTAGCGTGTATGATAGCAAGACCCCCCAAAAATCAAGAATAATAGGAAACCTGCTACAAAAATGTAATGGATATTGTGTATAAATCAGTCATTTATAACAATAATACTAAACGCATCTATGGCTTTTGCCAGCATCTGATACTTACACAACTGTATCTTTTACACAAAGCCCTGCTGTGTAGAGTTGCACACTACAATAGCATTTTAAAGATACCATCCTTCTTTTGAAGTCTAATCATAAGGACCACACATGATACGGAATTGTGTTGTAAAGATATGATGATAATTTAATATGCACATACTTGAGCCCGCACCATCTTATTACAGGCTATGAGGGGTACCTTAGAAAGTTCCCTGAAATTATAGGATCCTTGCATAATTTTCTTTAATTACCTAGGTAAATACCATTCTCATCTTTCGTCTTAATATTATCAGATATAAACTAAATATTCTGATATAGATATTTAATATTTTAGAGAATTTTTTTCTTAAATCACAAAACATGCATTTGACTATTTCATTTCTGCAAGGTAATGTGGATCTTTTTTCACATAATGAAAGAAAATTTTTGCCTGACTGAAGCCATTCTTCAGACAAACAGAAATATTTTTTTGAAAATAGACTATATATCTAAAAGCTCTCAGTACATTTCTGTTCATCTATCTTTGCATCTAGACGTATATCTTTTGGAAATAGTCCTGAAAAACAGAAGATGCATTAACCATGCAGTTACAGAAGTGATAGACAGCACCACAGGTGTCTAACTGTTCTACTCCACAGAAAGGTGGGGTTTTTTCCTACCTATAGGTCTTGATGATGCAATAGGAAGTCTTCTCTACACCTAAGAATGACATTTATTATGAAATGGATTTAAACTTGCCATAAAATCCTCCAAAAATTGTCTTTAATATTTTCAATATTCATTAACCATTAATGGAAAGAAGTAGTAGGAGTTTGTTTTGGAAATATGTTTTTGATAATTGTCTAAAATTTGAGAGATTCTAAGTATTTGGTAGTCTTTTCATACTTGGATGCAATGAATGAGTAAGATTAAACACTAATGAACGGAAAATTAGAAATTTCAAACATGATCCTTTTTGCTTGGGAAGTGACAATTAGGAGGGAAGTAAGAGAGCAGAAGCCAAGAGTGGTACACAAGAGTGGCAGTGAGATGCATTCAACATTTAGGATTTCAGACAACCCCAAACGTCTAAGAGCAACAAAGCAGAGAGTAAAGAAACATCCAGAATAGTGTAGTTGTATTTATGCAACAAAACAAACACTGGCCAAAAATACAGGGATGTTACCATGAGAGACGGAATTGCCGGGAGCAGAAGTTTGACAGACTTGATTAAGCTGCTGGTCCATCAAGCCTGTGCTCAGCTTTTAGCTGCGACCGTCGCACAATAGCTCAGAGACAAAACTCCTCCAGTGCAACTGCACTAAATGATGCTGTACATTGGGGAAAGCACTCCTCTCCATCCCTGTGGCAGTCATCCTACTTCCTGAAGCATGAGATTAGATTACCTCATTTTAGCATACCTACCTACAGTCACTATTCCTTGTCATACAATTATTGAAAAATATCCAGCTGCAGCTGCTGACTCTGTGATTGTCCATGCTTTGCCAAGTTTGGAAGAGCAACTTTTAATCTTGTTGTTGTACATTTCAGGGAGAAAGAGCACATGTAGTAAGAGATTTTTGCATGTGGATATGAGAAATATACATGAGAAAGGAAATTGAATAATTTAAGCAATATGAAACTGTTTCTTACAGACAAAAATTCAACTAGATCCTGAATACTGCAGACATTAATGAACCAAACAGGACATACATATTTGGTTTAACTGGCAAGAAACAGTGCTGCAAGTTTTGAGTCAAATTCTGTTATTACCCCCAGTACAGCATTTAAACTCCAGGAGGAAACAAGTGCCATAGACTAAGAAGCCACACTAAAATACTGTATCTTTATATTATTAATTATCTTTTTATATATTCAAAGTAGAATATTTCATTAAGCAATATGGTTTATGAGCTGTAGTTCAAATAGTAGCCATCTCTGTGTGTGAAAAACTCAGAAAGCAGTAAATGTAAGCACGAGACTCGAACAATAGCGATATCATCCTAAACATTTCTACAATGATGATATCATTGTAGAGTTTTCTACAATGCTGTTCTGCTCCACTGTGCTACTTATCCACTTTCTTATATCCCTTCTTATCACAGTCTCCTCATGTCAACCTCATTCCATTCATCTCTTCCCTTCTCACTTCTCTCCTGCCTTATCAAACTCTCATGTGTCTCTGCATGCCTCCTTTTTTTTACCTTATCTTGTGTGTGAAAGCATTGGCTTCAGCACACTCAATCAAAAATGTGCTGAAAACCTAACCCACTGAAAAAAGTCATGGACTTAGTGTGTATTTTGTACCCCTTTTCTACTGCACACTGTGGCAGGGACGTCTGACACTCTCTTGTACAATATACCAGGGCTATGCTATCAGTTGTTCCCTAAGTGCTACCATAGAATAAATAAATTCATTAGCAATTTTCTGTATTTATTTTTGGCAGGCAACCTGAAACACAAATTACCTACCTCCAAACACGGATACAAATAAGCATAAACCATGCAGATGTTTTCCTCCTCCCTGTCAGTGTATTTCAACCACTGGAACATGCTGAACTTGTTTACCTTTTGAGAGATGCAGCCCAGTTTACAGAGGAACACAGCCCTGAAACATGCTATATAATTCCCTCTCAAGAAAAATTTTTCAATATGAGGCAAATATAGGTCACTTTCTAACCAATCTCAAATTGAATAAAAGATAACAGGAAATGCAAAAATTGTATACATATGCAAGGAAGCTCTTTAGTGGTAAGCCCTTAAAATAAGGGAGTTTGCACGAGGTCTGTGCATTTACAGTCTTAAAAATACAACATAATTAGTTTTCAAAAGTCTTTACCAGGAGCCACGATTTTCAAATAACTAAATATACTCATTTTCCTCTCTCCAAAGTGAGCCAGAATACTTACAAGATACAGATAATGACAAGTGAAATAAGGCCCTATCCCTGTCTCGGTAAAGTCTATGCTGGAAGATAAATGTGTGGGAGCAGGTTGAGACCCTAAAGCATAAGTCTGACATAAGAAAGAAAATAATGTTTTCTATTGATCACAATATTATGAGACACTCCACTCTGATGTGCTTACTTTTAAAAAAACACAGATACCTCAAGAGAAGCGAGACTTACCCTTTTCTGATATTTAGTATACTTTTGACCACTAGAAATAAAAGTCTACGTCTTTTAAATCACAGAGCAAGCTCTATTTGTTACTTTTCTCTAAATAGATATATCCCTGACTATTTTACAATGCTTTGCAAGGTGGAGAACGATCTTTGCCAAAACATAGGTCAACTACTGTTACAGCAATGTTGTCTTAATGTCAACATTAACCCCTTTTTTGATCATTCTTATAAAAAATTTAATATTTTAAAACATTGCATTTCCTCTTTGGTTTTGTCTAGTTTAAACTCCCTTCTTCTCTGTTTATTATAAAGTTTTATGCACCTTTGAACCCTCAAAGTACTGCACATGCTAAAGTTTTCTATTCTAAACCATAAAGTGAGGCTCTATGAAGAGCTACACAAAATTTATTTTTCATTTTACTTTGATTTAAATATTAGAAATACAGACTACTTCAGTTCTCACTCTTTTCCAGGCTTCGCTGAAGGTGCTCTTATGTTCTTCCTTGAGGCTGAATTTTGTTCTCCTCAGAGAGGTCAATTATGTGGGCTTAAAGAAGTGGCAGAAATAAGGGCATTGGGAAGCTGCTGAAATGTCAGGAGAAATCCTCAAAGGCTTTTTTTTCAGGTGAGAGTTGCCAGAGCGATAGAACAAATACACTTCTCAGCAACAGATATTGATGTTCTCTCTCTTTCATGCAGGCTGTGGCACAGACTGATATCTTACTGCAACAGAAGCACTACCCCAACCAACACCCTCAACACCGTGTACTGTGGCAGATCAGGAAAACAAACCCCCACCTCACAGGAAGATTATTCTGTTAAGAGAGTAGTGTGACATTCCTAATTCTGAAATACTTCACAAAAAGTTGGTAAAACCTCCCAGAAATGCCACCACGTCTCTCCAGTACTTTCTACCTCCTTCCAGTGAGGTTCCCACAACAAATACCCGGAAGAGGACTTCTGGAACCACAGTGTGCAATGGTGGAAGAGGGGACCAGGGAGCTTAGACCTGGCCCTGCAGGCTCACTCGGTTGTCTTTTAAAGCATCAGTCTCGCTAAGAAACCATGCAGTGAATTCCTACGACTTTGATACCTGCTGCTGACAATACCACAAGTGTACTCTTTCCTCTCTGGTTTAGCCCACATCTCTGGTATCAGAAAATTGGCAGAAGAAATGGTGAAAGAGGAAACACAAAGAAGAAAACACAAGCAGGTTAAGGTGTTCTAGACAGGATTTTTCCTTGTCTAGATTTTGGATTTTCCCGTTTCTCTTACTCTGATAGCCACCAAATACAGGTGGTACCATGCCAAACTGCTCCAATGATGAAAAAGAGAACCAGTAGCCCTTTCAAGCACTTCCAGATATATCAAATAATTCTGGAGAAAAATCCAATAATATAAATCCAGAAGACTCTCATACCCTCATCACAGGAAAATAGGAATCTCAAAATGGACTAACATATTGTAAGTTTTACCTCTGAATTCATCCTGCTAAAATAGCAGGAAATCCTAGAAGCAAAACAAAACCTGCAGCCCCCTGGAAGCTGAACTAATGAACCACTTGCAAAGGGAGTTGATCAAAATTAACATCAAACCCAGCAAAAGCTTCTGCCAAGTACTGCACTGCCATCTTCCTGCTGCAGGCAATACCTGTTCCCCATGGAGAACCCCTGCAGCTGCGCTCCCTTTTTCAGCGCATGGAGCAAGTTTCATCCCTTTTGATTTTGACAAGACAAAACCTGGAAATGAAACCTCATCTTGCTCACCCTTTCCAAAGGAAGAAAGGAATAAGGCATAATTTTTGACTTTAACATATGAAGTCCATAACTATTGTGTCGAAAATCTCACTGAGATGACTCTTTGTGGAAAAATCCAGATTCTCCAACTAGCTTTCACAGTTATTAAGTCAGTCATAAATACTGAATTATTCACAGTTCATTAAACCATCCAAAATAAATTTCAACTAATTTTCACAATTCTCATTGCTCGCTAACATACATGCAGAACTGGGAAGCTGTCAGTAGATAAATATATGCTATTTATGACTAGATATATATCCGTATGCAGATATAAGTATATCTAAATATACACAGACAGAGAAATGAAGTTGGATGCAGCAATCCAAAGCTTCAAAACAGGTGAGCTTAATGGACAGTCTTTCAGTGAGCTAACCCTTAAAAGAACAAGGAAAAACACAACATGAAAAGGCTCTTGTTCTCATATTTAATATGATAGAAAATAATGAACTATGGCACTACAACAATTACTTTAAATGCATAGAAAAAATCAGGTTATGATTTTGGAAAAAGAATTGGAAAATTTCTCTCAGGAATTTTGCAAAACCCTATCAAACTCCAAAGATTTTGCTTCTCCTTTATTTGACAAGACTTTGATAGTGTATGTTAGAGACCCTGGCATGATCAATTCCCAAAGGACAGAATACAAATCTCAGCTGCTGCAGCAGGCAAAATAGGTATGAAAAGCTCTTGAGACTGATCTTCCTACACAATTTGCTGTCCTCCTGTTTCTGTTCTAAGAAATACTGACATAACACTCTTCTATGTAGTTTCTGCACATTTTTCTAGTTCTAATTCTGAGAAATAGTTGAAAAAAATCTTAAATATGGCATAATAAAGGGAGAAGAAAAAGAGAGACTCAAACTGGTGCAACCAACCACTAAAAAAAGGATTTAAAAAAAGGCAAGAAACAATGTAAATTCACATTTGATAAACTGTATGCAAAACTGGTCTGACACTGTACCTTCTTTTTCTTCTTAACGAACACACAGCAGCTTCACACACAGTACCTTTCCTGTCAGGGCTGTTGCTTAATTAGTCAACATGATGTGAACCTTATTATAAAAATAATTGAGTTGGGGCCCTCAGTCTCCGAGGAGAGTCAGCAACGTGTAGGCTATTCTCACAAGATACGAGTTTCATATATTGTGAATATGAATGTGACAGGAAGAAGGGACACCGAGCTGTTCTGCGGAAGACTATACAGAACTTCGGTTTCAACTTACACTAAAAATGCTGCTTAGTCTACAGGGCATGCTTCCATTTTTTAAATCCTTATCAGAAATTGGTAATAAATATAAATATGTGCACATTTTAACTATCATTCCCATTATGCAGCAGTGTTTTTCAACGATGGCAGTTGGCATACGAAACTTAGAAAACTTTCTTCTCCCATCCTCTCCTAAATAGCCAAGGGAAAAAAGTGTGGCATGTAAGACAGAACTTCTGCATTTAGGCGCAACAGGTAAACAGATGTGAAAAAGAGCCAAAAAATCCACCAAGACAGTAACAGAAAGTGATTGGTTAAAAATATTTTTCTACAAATGATGATATGTAATTCTGCATACACTGTTTCTTCATCTTGATCCTCAGGAGAAGACAGACTTCTGATGCTTTGTCATTTTATATTCAAATGCATTAGTCTTTAAGGTGAAAGCAGGCAATTGCTGAGACAAAAATGTATTATCAGTATTGTCAATACATCAATATGAAACAATCAAACCTGTATTACAGCACTGATGTTTTGAAACCACTACCTTAAACTTTTGCCAAATAGAAAAATAATAACATTTGATCAAAAATTTAAAGTTGAAAATCATTTTGTAGACATAACAAAACTAAGTCTTCCGCTGTGTTTTCTAATGTGTCAAATTTGTCATTTGATGGGCCACTCATCTTTCCTTCTCGGCATAAGGAAGAGTAAGCAGTACATCATAAAAACACTCATTTCCTTGCCTCACTTGACTTCATTTAACATGAACCATTTCCAGAATAATACATATAAACAGTGCCTACAACAATTTGTTCATGTGTGGTCCCCCTGCAGAACTAACCATCAGGAAACTGCACATTTTATGAAACTTGTATTTCCTGCTGGAGGACTGAGAACTCACTTCAGGAACAGTGCTGGACAAGAATGCATTCTTCAGTGTGCCAACACATTAAAAAAATGCTGTTCATGCCATGATCCAGAAATTAACTCCTCGCACAATGCGATGGAACCGGAAAGCCAGTAATTCATTTTCTCTAATAGCTCTAGGTTTTTTCTTCTAGTTTTCTTCCTTCTGATAGCAAATATTGCATGTTTTCCTGTGATAGAATTTTTATTTTGAATAGATGCAAAAAAAATGTAGATCATACTGCTGGAGTTTCAGCAGTTTCCAGCAGGCATTTTATGAGAAGGAATTTTCTCTTTGTCTTGACATTGACATTCAAGATTAGTTCCATTTTGTCTTCCTAATTAGCTTTTCCAAGACAATCATATGTTTGAAACAAACAGAATACTTTCCCTCAGGGCATCAGAAACTTAATCTTTCTAATTTCCTTTCAACGGACATTGAAAACAAAGAAGTGTGTTGTAACTCAGTTGGGAATTAAGACCTATGTGACATTAAAAAATGGAAAAAGCACTATGCAAATAAATTTAACACAGATGTCAATAAAAATATAGTAATGAAAAATCCTTTAAGGCACCTTGTTAATACCTGACAGAACTGCCTGTTCACATTAAAGTCTGTTTGCCTTTTAAAGGAAGTTAGGACACTAAATTTATACAAAACTGAGGAATTTTATATTCACAACAACACACTGAGTGATTAGCATTAAGTCACTGAAATGCCATAAACAATCTGAGGTCTTTCCAGTCACTTTATCCAGCAGTCTTCTTTGTGACTCAAAATATTTTTTTTAAACTTTGATCATTCTACAAAGATAACAGTCCCTCACAGAATTCTTTATTTTCCTTATATCTGATATAAAAAAATCAATAATGTTAAGCATACAGTTACAAGATTATGGTGATAAACCATAAGGCTGTTAATAATCTTTTGGATAGAAGCTGCACTCATAAATCTTATCAATAAAAGTAATGGTTGGAGCAGTTTTTGGATTCCAATCAACAAGTCACAGAGAAAATAATTGCAGGTCTTTATTTAAAAAAAAAAAATTTTGGAGAATTGAATTTAAAATTATAATCTTAGTGGCATATGGCACTCTACCAGTATAGCCTACCAGGAAAAGAGCTCTATGGTTTGGTTTTTTAGGACTGTTAACATGCAGACTTTCATACGTAGTACACAGTAATTTCTACTGTACCCCATTTATAGATAATGCTGCACACAACCCCGGTGTGTGTAACATACACAGACATTACAGAGCTTCTTAAAAGTGGACACACATCTCATTCCTGTGTAGACTTCAACTTCAGCTGTGCCTCTTAAGCAGAGCCCAGCAAGGTACTTACTGATGTGTAGAGGAAACCTTCTCCATTTAGGGCTATATACAACCCAGTCTTTACACCCTGGATAGCAACAACTCGAAGTCCCACTGGTATAAGGTTGAATAAAGCTGTGAAGAAAGAACAAGACCAGATATAAATATGCTACGGTTAATACAATATTCTAATAAACATCATTAGCAAAAAGAAAATAAAAATAGTCCCTGTGTAATTATTTTATGCTTTTAAAATTAGACTAACTCAGAAAATCTTGCTCCTCTGATTCTAGCAAGTAGTTCTTTATTTTCTTGGGCATTTTTAAGGTTTTTGGCTAAGAGGTGTCCTCATTAAAGACTGATGTCAAGGGGTCTGTGATTTCAATTTTTTTTCTTTGCTTTTGTGAATGATATAATTGATAGAAGGTGTAAGACACTGGTGTCAGGTAATGACAGAGGCTTATCATAGTTCATGAAAACACTGAAATATGTGCTTGACTCTAAATGTGTATAAATGTATTGAACTGAACACAGAACTTGGGGTATTAATAAGAAAATTGTTAGAAAACCACCTAACAACAAATACTCTAGAAATACTACATACCTCTGAAGTAATCAAAACAGCCACAACTTTGATTACTGTCTGAAAAAAGACCAGTGTGAAGAGTGGGAGTTTACCAGCCTCAGCACAGAAAAACACAACTTGTATAAGTAGGTGGCATGAACCAATTCTTCTAAAACTTATGCCAGCACACACCTATAATACATTTACTGACTCATGCTAGAAAATGAGATGCAAAGCACACATCAGCCTTGGAAGAAAAGACCTGGGTGAGACAGAGTTCATGCTAAATGTGGATGAGCCAAGGGCTCCCAAGTCCTTGGATGAAAACCAAAAGCACAACCTGTGTGTTCAATATATGCGGTGGGAGCTACGGTTCTACCAAGTCAGGTCTCTAGAATACAGCAACACCTACAGTGAGTTCCTCAAAATTTAAGAAGGACATTCATAGGTGTGACTAAAAAGTGTCCTGTGTGAGGCTATCTGTAATCAGAACGCCAGAGTTAAAGCCCAAATCAAGAGAAGAAGGATCGTGTAATTGCAGTGCATAAACACATTTCTCAAGGTGTGAAAATTCCTGTTCAGTCAAAGGACAAAAATCCACAGTTTGTTTATGATGAAGATGATCAAGTCTTTACAATTGAAAAAAAACATAGGTTGACTACTAGAGAGATAGGAGTGCATAAAAAAAAAAGAAGAGACACCTTTCCTTTGGCATTGTCATGCAGAAAAAGAATGTGTAACATTAGATCATTTTAGGAACACACAAAGCCAACATAAAGCCAGGAATTGTAGCAGAGTACTTCCTAGAGCAGTAGAAAGCAAAATATATTCAAAAGAGCTCTAGAAGAACTGAAAACAATTTGGCAGGTTTACAAGGAAAATAAAAGAGATAAGCATTAGCACAAATAAATAGCATTTTAATTTCTGCCATTTCCAAAATTCTCCATTACGCTAGGATATTAAAGTGTTGTTTACTAAAAAAATATTTGGTACAGATAAGGTTCCCTCTCTAATAGATGCAAAACAGTGAAATATGGCACTCCTAAGAGGATATAGGCTAAACGCTGCATGGCTTGAGGGCTTTTAGTTCAGTATAATTTGGAAGTTAAAAATTAGTTATAAAGTCATTACCCTCAAATGAAACAATGTCTAAACCAGCATAATCACTGTTGTGGGTTGTGGAGGGGGAGTCTGTCACAGCAAATCTAAGTTTCAGATGGAAATTGAGTTTGTTTTTTTTCCTAGAAGAAAAGAAATTTCAGAAGGAAACCTGCATAAGAACACCTTGCTAAAAGGAGGGAAGAAACAACTGAGGGGACACCAGGAAGGAAAAACAAACAATACTTGTATAAAGAAAAGAGGTGAACACAAAAGACAAGTCAGCCATGAGAACTAAGTCAGCTAATGAAAAATAACTCCAAGTCATAGTGGTTCAGTCAAAACTTCTGGATCGTAGCTATTAGCCACTGTATTGCCAATAAAAATAAAGCACCAAAGCTAGAAAAGAAAATCCAACCACCACTGAACAAGAATTACAGGCCTGTAACACAGCAGTGTTAGATGCAGCCTGTAAATTTACTGAAGTGGCTTATAGTTGCTGGTGAATTTAGAAAGCACTGTGGAGGGCATGTAATGTATCTTTTACTGCCACCAAATTTTAATTGGAGATTTTCAGAGCTCCTGTAGTTAGTCTAAATCCTTAAAATGTTAGAGTGTGATCTGAAATGCGGCAATTCTGCACATACAGAATATTCAATAAGTGTCACAAAATCTTTCAGACTTGAGTGAAACTAGGGAGGCCAGCCTACATTCAGCTATTGATTGACAAATGTTCAGCAATGTGTTTCACACTGGGGTCAGCAAAACATGCACCAGTAAGGCACAGCATGTGGTTTTAACTCACTTTGAAGCTGGCCAAAAGAAATTCAATTTCCTCTAGAACCTGACTGGGCACCACTCTTCACTGAGCAAGACTTTTATGTTCAATTACACTTTTCAAACATTGCTAGGATTCACCTGGGCTATCCCTCACGCTAGCAAAAACCTGCTCTGAGAAAAGCAGAAAGCGTTCCAGAGCCTGCTGGTGCTCCAGTTCTGCACAGCCAAGCCTATGTTCTTATCTGAGGGGGTTGTTAAAAAGAGCCACGTCCCCTGCTTCCTTCTATCTTTAAGAAAATGATCCGAAGCCAAAACCTGGGGAGAGGGTAGTGGGGAGTGAGGTCCCTGAACATCTTTATGTGCCTAAAGCCAGTTCAATGAGTCCACAGATGAGCTGAGAGAGGGGGCACCCTCCAACAGCCCAGGAAATATAGCTGTGCCTGGTGCTCAGTGTCCCCATGCTGCACACTTAACTAGAAAGTCTGGCAATTCCAAATGTAAGTAGGATGTGGGAATATCAGGGAAAACAAGGGAACCGATAGGCAAAAATGGTGCAAGTAAAACCCTTTCTCCTCTTCAGTGCTGAGTCTGTGCACACTCCCCTAGCTTTGCTTTGTATTCTATCTAAACCACAGCCATAAAGCTTCTGGGTTCTCCTCCTTTTCCTATGCCTGCAAGCCTACTCCCACCACAAAAAAGAATCAGAAAATGGGGGTAGGGACAGTTAGTAGGAACAACTGGCATGAAAAAGGGTTATTGGTTTAGGTTTCATGGAGTAGACTTGCAGGAACTCCAAATCTGAGTTGGATTCTAATCCTCAAAAAGTTTTAGCAAAAGTTTGAGTCCACTTTTTTTTTTATAAGCAATCACTCCTTTCTTGAGCAAAACACAAAACTGCCACATGACTTTTTCCTTCTTTTATGTTACACCAACACAGTCCATTAACTTGAAACCTGAAATGCCTGAAATCAGATATTTCCATATACTTGTGAAAGTCTATTTAGGTCCAACTGACTTGTAGCTACAACAAAATTGCTATTACAGATCACTGTTTTTCTCAAGATCCGATAGCTTAAGAGTTACAAACTTGCAGTCTCTTCTGCATGCACACTGCCCTCATGACAGTTGATAAAACTTTCCACAGCACCAAATGTCCAGTCAGATCAAGGTAACTATTTCTTTAATTTATTTTCATCTGCAGGCCCACAGGCAAAAATGACAACTCCATCAACACATCTTTTAGACTGGCAATGGCTGCAAGGAGGTTGGTGTTTAG
>VZTA01028642.1:0-39543 GCA_013398855.1 Mohoua ochrocephala
GCCGCTCCTCCCTGCGGGACACAGGGGACAGGGATAAGGAAGTCGCCTCCCGCGCCCGGCCCGGCGAGGAGCCGCCGCCCGTTCCCTGGCGCGGGAAGGCCAGGGACGACTTCGAAAGGCTTTAAAAAAAAAAAAATATTAAATTTTCTGTTGAAAACGACAGTTTGCGGGCAAAACTCTTGTGGCAGAGATTGGCACCGGGCTGCTCCAGGGTGCAAGGGGCGCTGTGCGAGCTCAGCAGTGCCGGGGAGGGAGGCGGCGGCCTTTATCCCGTGGCAGGTTTTGTCCGCCGCTGCCTCTCCTTTCCCGGGGCTTCGGGTGCTCCCTCAGAGGACGGGAATCCCACGGGAGCCTCGGAGGCTTTGCTGGGATGGGATGGGGATAAGCCCCTCCTGGCAGCCCGCTGCACACAAATAAACCCGGGGTTTGACAGTTCCCGCTATGGATGGCCTGGTTCTGGCAAAGGGGTGCCTGTGTGTAAAGGGATTAAGCTGGAGTAAAATAATGTCTGCGCTGTAACCATTTTTCTCTAATTTGCAAGCGTGCGGTGTTTGAATTTTACAGTTGCTGTGTGCAGTTTTTATACAGCACGATAAATATTTGTACTCGCTGTAGCTTGGCAATCCTGGGGAGAGGAATAGGCCCGTTGAAAGATTTACATTCAGATTCTCCTTTGGATTAGCAGTGAAGGCAGAGCATTTGACATATGGGCTGATCAGCAGCTTTTAGTGTAGTGGTACAAGAGCAAATTTTTTTTTTTCCCTCCTCATCTTCCTAGTATCCTGAAAAAGTGCTGGGGGAATCTTCAGAGGTTGATAACCCCTGATAAGAAATTGTACATAAGTATGGTTGTTTTAAAGTAGTTGTGTTGGTTGCTTTTTCCAGGAAGTGTGTAACGTGTTGCCTCTTAATATCTTCTTTACTTTGAAAAGAAATTGTTTATCATCTGCACTTTAGAACAACTTCGGAGCAGTAAAGCATTAATTTGATGTTTAAAAAAATTAAATTATTAATCCAGAGTCTTGTAAGGTTTCCTAAAATACCTCAGCTTCATTTTTCACCTTGTGTAGGCTATTCTGGTGGTAATGATAGTCAAGATTAATAAGCTTTAAATTGCTAAAAGCTCATTATCTTACATTTGCATTGGAGTGTAGGAATCTTGAAGCTCACGTGGATCTGCTGTCCAGGTCTGACTGGAGGATTAGGATTTAATCATTGACATGGGCAGAAGAAGGAATAAAATGTTCTGTTGGAGTCCTATTGTAATATAAGATGAATGATCTGTATTGATAAAAGTAGCGTTAAAATTTCCACAGCTAGGTTACCATGCAGGATCAGACTGTTTCCACAAAGAAAATAAATAAATAAAACTCTATTATTTTTTGTGAGTTCCTTACATTCTGCTTCTGGTGGAACTGGCACAGCTCATTTTTAGTAGCTTGTATTATTGGTTGGCCTCTAAGCTAGGAGCGATGATTCTAGAATGACATGATGTGGTTAGACGTGCTTGTTTGAAAATACAGCACAGCAATGGTTTTTGAATGTTTCTAGGATTTTCTTAAGCACTTACCAAATTATTTGGTAGCCTAAGCAATAATTTGAGGCTTAAATCCAGTACTTTTCCAGGGGTGTTAGATTTTTAAAAGAATGAGTGGACTTGCCGACCTTTGCATTCGATTTGTTCATGCTGTTCCGTGTATAACAGCAGTTTATGAAGTGAGATTAGACTTTGTGCTGCCTTTTCAAATGACTTAATGCTCATCTTAACTTGAAAATATCTATTGTTTTTTCTAATGTAGCCTGAACTATACAGGTCCATTATTGAAGATGTGATTGAAGGTGTGCGGGAACTCTTTGCAGAGGAGGGTGTAGATGAGCAGGTTCTGAAAGACTTGAAGCAGGTTTGTTGGGTTCCCTTGTATTAATAGCAGTTGTGTTTGTGTTTTCTCTTTTGAGGTGATGGACCTGCCCATTTCTTTGCTCTCCAAAACATGCAAACTTTTGCACTTACTTAGAGTTAAGAGTATCCTGTGAGTGATGTGGGGGCTGCTGGGAGTTGAAACTGGTTAATTATTGCTACCCTGTTTGTTGGATAGAATCTGTCAATTTATTCTTGGAAAAGCTGGGAATACCTGATTATCTTTTTTGATGCAGTTTGTCTTTAAAGCTGATATTTGTTGACCTTAATAAGAATCTTAATGACCTTAATAATCTTCCTGCAGCTTTGGGAAACGAAGGTGACACAGTCCAAAGCAATAGAAGGCTTCTTCAAACATAGTCACTGCTCTCCACAGTTCAGCCTGCAGCTGCCACACAGTTCTCACAGCATTTTGCAGACTTCAGCAGGTCAGATGTTGTCTGGACACAATGGATGCGATTTAAGAATGTCTCAGTGATTTGGGGATATTTTTGGAAGATGTGAAATAATCTTGGTTTGTGATGCTTATGTATATATCTAGTTTGATGTGGAACAGTAATTATTTGAAAGCAGAGTTTGACCAGTAAATGATGAATTAAGCTTTGATAAACGAATAGAATTCTGTCTACATGCTCTTGATCAGCTGCTCATTCCCAGTAGCAAAACATGCAGAGAATTTTCGCCTTCTTGTCTGCAGTCCAATAGTGTAGCCCTTCAGCTGCAGATTTACCTGCAGGTTTAAGCTTCTGCTTCCCCTTTTGATGTGTGTCCTGATGTGTGCAGAGGTTGCGTGGCTCATTTGTGCCATGCAGGTCTGCTGTCAGGTTGGGGTTTAATCTGGTTCTCAATTTGTTAAAACGTAATCCCTTGCTCAAACAGAAGAGAGGAAGCTTTGTAATTTTTCTTTCAGTTAGTTTTTCTAAAAGCAGCGTTCCTGTTGCAGAGAAGTACTTGACTTTCACACAGCCTCTGACATCAGGACCTGTTCTTCTCAATTAAGCCCAGCAGACCACTGTGGTATTGTTGTGGTAGAGTGTAGTGCTCAGCCGAGACTTATCCCAAAATGAGAGGCTGTTAGGACCTTTGCCCGTGAAGGACAAAACCCATATGAGATGATTTAATGAAAATGTGGGCTGTAGTGTATTTCAAGCAGGCAGTCTTTATCTGTAGTTCTGTGGGGTTTTTTTTCCTTTTTTTTCCCCCCTTCCTTTTTGTGTTTGTTTGTTTGAATTTTTGTTTGTTTGTTTGTGTCTTTTACAGTCTTCATAACTGAACGAACTGTTTCTGGAGGCAGGTGTTGTATTTGTTCCACGTGATTAAGGGGAATATACTTTTGTGTTTGCAGGCTGTTGGAGGTTTTACATTTAATGAGCATTACCTTCTTACGCTTAAGTTTTTAAAGGGCCATACTAAGGCAGAGCAATCTGTTGAGGCGAGTAAATCTATCTATTTGTTTTTAAAAAGGGGATTTGGATTGCCCTTTGGCTAGAGATTTTCAAAGTAGTTAGGGCTACCTAAATTGTTTGCTTCCAAAAGCCCAGGAAAGCTTTCCCTTTGCCCTTTTTTCTCCCCTGGAAGTTAGTATTGAGTGGTTTTGAAAATCTTATCCTGCTATTCCTACTTTTAGCATCATTGGATTTGCTCTGCTGCAAAAAAGTGCTTGCATGTTTTCCTCAAGTTGACAAGGCAATACTCGTGCTCACTAATGAGTATGAACTGAAGTTAGATTGCTTTACTTTCACCCGTGTTTGTTGTAAATTTCTGAAAGATAACTGTATCCAAGAAATTAATGTTTTTTGTAAAGTGGCTTTTTTTTTTTTTAATAGCTTCTTTTGTCATCCAAGCTGGCAGAGGTTTTCAGCATTTCTCAGCAGCAAAACTGGTATGTAGCTGTACTGATGCTTTACTTCAATTTTGTTTATGTTGTACTCCTACATTTTTAAAATTGTTTGCCAGTTATTAATAGGCTTCAAGAGGGAGAGTTGTAACACTGCTGCTTCTGTTGGAGCAGTGAAAAAGGGATGGGATGTACCAGCTGGTTCTGCAAGAAGTGAAGCCAGAAGTCTGTTGGAACACACAGCTGCATGTGTTTAACCCACAGGATGAAAGTGTAGTGGAAATGCACACCTACATATACTTTTTTTTTATAAGAAAAAGTTATTACTGGTTGTTAAAATAGTGCATGGCTGGGAAATACTACCACTAGTGAAGCTGGGAGCAGCATTATCTGCGAGGTGTAGAAATCATCCAGAAGGAAAATGAATGTTTTTATAGTTGACAAGTTCTGAAACCTGGGCGTAGCAAAATTTCTTTGGGGAGCAGCCACTAATTGCCAGAGCTTGATGAACTTACTGAGTGGCTCCTGAGCCTCAAGCTAAGTGGCTTGTCAAGTTGAAATACAATATCGGGAAGATGTTTGTGCAATATGTGAGTTTCCTGATTTAAAATTTGAATTTCCTCAGAACAGCTAGCTTGAAAGGGAGCTGTATATCCAACTCTTTGCTTCCCAGGAAGAAAAGAGAATATGAAGTGTCTTCATAGGCCTAGGCAAGAAGCCTGTGCTGTGTGGAGTAATGCATAAACTTAGGTAAAAGTGACTTTGAGTAGTAAAATACCTTTCTGGATGGTGGGTGCATTGAGGGGATATGGAAAGCGTTGCCTTAACAAAAAGGGAATGTGATAGCTGGAAAGTAGGAAACACTTGGGCCATGTCACTACTCTGTCAGTGCAGAATACTCTTCATCTGTCTAAATCTCAAAGGCATGATGCAGCTTTCCAGTGAAGATGACCACAGAGAGGCCCTCCTCTGTGTTTCACGTGGATATTCCAGGTGTGGCACTCAGTGCCCTTTCCTGCCTAAACCCAGCTCTTGTGTTCCAGGGGCCCCCACGAGTGGGTGTGACTCTTGCTCTCCCTTCGTGTGTTGCTTATCCCTTGCAGATGCAAGCTGGAGTGATGCTGCAGCCAGCACCAGGTGAGGGTAACGAGGAGATGTCAAATCTTGGAGTGGCCTGGGGATGTCAGGGACAGTCCCAGGGACAGTAGATGAAATAGATGAGAAGTTGAAGTGAATAGAGCCAGTGACCCTCCTCTTCCTTTGTACTTTGTGTTTGTAGTGGCTGCAGGAGGGAAGGAACTGCATTGATTAGTTGGTGTGTCAGTTTTACTTGTTACAAGTGTTTTCCTTTGTCAGCCCAGACACAGGTGTCTCCTTCTCCCTGTCTCTCTGGGACAATCTTCTATATTTTAAAAAAGCTACAGGCACTCTGGTGCTTCAGAGACAAGTTGATTTCTTATTCAAATAAAATCCAACTGTCCATTAACCTTTTCGATCCCATTCTTTTGCTGATAAAACTGCCTGCACTGCTTGAACAAAAATGTGCTTGTACTGCTTAGGTGTGATCAGTGGAAGGCTTAGTTCAGTCATTGACTCTTTCCCCAAACAGCTGTTCTTTGATGAAAACTGATGTCTCTAGTTATCTGCTTCAGGTTTTATTCCTGATGTTATGAGACCTGTAGACTGGTACCAGTGACTCTGTCTGCATGAGCATGTGTGTGGGGAGAAGAAAAATCAAATGAAATTTGGAACTTGGTTCTGGCATCTCAGTTCTAACACTGATAATAATAACTTTAAGCACTCCATATTTGGAGTGGTTTTCTAAGAAAAGATATCTAAATTAGGAGTTGTTTGGGTTTTTTTAACTAAAACAGGCAGTTTTTTTAGAGAGAATACTTAAAGGTCCCTAAAGGAACAAACTCTCCCTGTAGCTGTGGACTAGTTTACTGTTTCATCTTGTATTCTTTAGTTTCTGAAGTGACATGAAATAAATTGAAAACAGGGTATCTATTTATTTATTAATTTTAAATCCAGTATGTAGTTAAATTATTGAACTTACCGTCGCAGGGTACTGTGTAGGCCAAACCGAAAAAGAGGTGTTAAACGTGATGGGCTGGATGGAAGCCATGATTCAGAAAGCTCCTGAATGCCTGGTTTTCAAGGACTGGAATTGTGCTTGAGGAAAGTTTTGCTTTGTAAACGTCCTTTTTCTCATAGTTTGCCTGAGTGTTTGCTGTTGTTTTTCGTGGTGACAGGTCAGTGGCCTGGATGAACCTGTAGTTTCACCTGCTGAAGCAGCTCTTAACTCTTCTCTCTGTAGGGCAGCTTTACAAGGTGAATGTGCCTGTCGTGGTTGCGCAGGCCTCAGGAGATGGAAGCATTCTCCACTACCCTGTGCAGCAGATGTTTCATCCCCTTGGGCAAGCTTCAGTTCTGCAGGCCAGCATTGCCAGTGTCCCACAGGTGAATGCATCTGCTGCCCATGCAGCTGGTGAAGCACTGCAGCCCCAGGAGACCGCTGTCCAACAGGCTGTGCTGTATAAACCGAGCTTTGTGGAAAAACAGCACCTGGAGAGCTCTGCTACCTTGGTCCAGCAGCCTTCTGCGAGTCTGCAGGAATTTGAAGTGAATGCAATGTTGAATCAGTGTGGTGAATTGACAGAAAAATCCCAGCATGACAACCTTCACACAGCTGTGTTTACTCCAGAATGCTCTGAAGGACTTTTCGTTGATGAATCCTTGGCAAGCAGCTCAAGCAGTGTCCTGCTGGATGTGGAGGGGCAGCTGGACATGGAGCATCCGGAACTGCTGCAGCAGCAGGTGCCTGATGATATCATTGACCTGATTATTGCAGGGGAAAGTTTGGATGAAAATGCATTTCTAAAGGATCAGGGCAGCATTGCTTCCTCTGACAAGGTAAGGCCTTTTGTTTCTCAGCTAATGAAATACATCTGTTAGAGGTGGTGGTTTGAACACATCTCTAAGTGACAACTAGCACCTCTAAATGAGAAGAATACAAATTATTTTGATTTAATAGTTCATTTTTAAGCTTATTTAGAACAGCAGTAGCTGACTGCTTGTTTTTACATTAAGAATTTGTCCGAAACTACTGCTAAAATACTGTGATTGAAGAGAATATCAATTTAAAAATACTGGAAGTGTAATGGATAGATAGAATTTATTAAACTTACTGATTACTTTTGAGAATCATAGGGGTTTTTTGTGACTAAGCAGACATGAAAGACTCCTTCAGAACTCCCGTATCATTCTGACACTGATCTGCATATGGATACTGGTCAGTGGTGAACAAAGTGCTTTTGCAGGATCAGCTGGGATTAATTTTAACTTGTAATGTGTGAAGAGCGTTAAAGTTGTGTTGAGAATGCATTCAGGATGAAAAGTCAAATTTGATAAGTGAAAATCTCCTTGAAGAAAATGTATTTCCTTGGGGAAAAAGTCCTGGACAAACTAGAACTCAGCTAGAGCTGTGTGGGAAACTTGAATGATTTTAATTAACAAGCCGCTTTCCTGACCTCATCTAATTTTAGTTCCAGAAATTATTTGCAGATGTTTGAAGTTCAGGCTGGCTTGCTGACTTTGAGTTGTAGTGCTCATATGTGATTGAGGCAAATTTATTAAATGCAAATTTAATGACAGTAATGCCAAGTGTCTGTAAATAGAAAGGATGTTATGTTGCTCATCTGAACTCTGGTGGCAGCATGATGAAGACTGACTGTAGTGAGAATGGAAGGTCAAAACAAAGTGTTATTTTCTTGAACTAGAAAGTGTATGTGGAGGGGAATTAAGTGCTACAATAAAGATTTAATGAGAAACTCGAGATGGCTGAAGTCTTAAAGCCCTTTTATGCCCCTGTGAATGCTCTGTTTAGGAATTCTAGCACTTTTATGAACAGTAACTTAAAGTACTGAAATATTTACTGTCTCTCCCAGCTTTTTATATCTTATTTAAACAAAGCATTTTGAATGAGTTGAGGGAGAGGGATCAGTTCATTTTGACTTTTATTTCAAAAATGAAAAATGCTGTTTTTGGGGGTAGAGGAGTAGCTTGTTTCTTTTTTTTATGGGAGGTTTTTTTACAATGGAAATTCTAAAGGCCCACTTGATTGCCTTTGCTTTGGAGTTGTTTGAGTACAAGGGTGTTTAGAGAAAAGTCAAAGAAATTTTTTTTCTGTCTTCCTGAGGAATATTTGACCTGGGTTCCATTTAAAGTTAGATGCAACACAATGTCTGCAAGTGTACTCAGGGCTTACAAGTAGGACCTGAAACTCTCATTTTAGTGCCCCAAGCTGGTTGGTTTATTAAACAAAAATCTCAGGCTTTGTGCTGAACACGGCTTCCATTATGGTGTTAATTCACAGGCTGTCCCTGGTCTCTTTCATTCCTGTCACATGGAACCCACGGAGCAGACGGAATCTCAGTTACCACTGGAGAAGGATCTCTGCAGTGACATTGAAGGCATAAGTCAGCTCGATGGCACTGGGGATGTTTCTTCCAAGGAACAAATACCACATACAAAAGATAAAGAGGAGAATGAATTTATTGGCTTTATTGACTCGGAGGATCTAAGAGTTCTGGATGATGAGGAAGACTATGATGAAGAATGCGACAGCTCTTCAAACATGGAGTCCAGTTGCAGTGATGAGGACAATGAAGACCTCCAAATAGATATAGTTGAGGAGGTAATTTACTTTTAAGCCTTTAGAAATACATAACAATATTAGATTTCTCCTGACTGTTGAGTTGTTGGACCTAGAACAGTTCCTGGTTAGTTTAATGCAGAGCATGCACAGTGAAGTTAGAAACCTCTGGAGATGGGAGGTACTGCAGGGAAATTACTCAAAAGCTCATTGTGAGGAATGTGGACAAATGAAAGAACTCTTGGAAAATCGTTTGTTTATTGGATGAATTAAAATACTTAATTATCAGAATTGAAGTTTTATTGTAAAATCCTGGCCTCAGTGGAATGGAGTTCTGCTTTTTACTTAAGTAGGATATTATTTAAAGATTTAAATAAGATTTATTTAAATAAGATCAGGATACAAATCTAGGTTTTCTTTCCTTCTGAAGGACCACGGGGGATTAGACAGAGAACAATGTGATACAAGAGCATTGTTCTCTGTCTAATCTCCTGTGTTTCCTAGGTTTTCCTTTTTCTTAAAGGTATGCAATTTTGTATCCTATGGGTTTGTTCACAAGAGAATCACCTGGTAGCATTTGGACTTCATATAAATACAAGTTGATCAGTATTTCAGTTACTCAGATCTGCTTTATCAGTTAGCAGTCTTACTTTTTTGACCTGTGGTTTTTTCAGGGTGTTTTGGGTTTTGGGAATGCGAACATGTAAAAGGTACCTATAAATGAGGTTGGTGCAATGTGGTCTTCACAGCCTCTAGGTCTTGATTTTTGCAATGGTAGTTTTATTGTTCTAGGCATGTTTAATTCCAGGTTTATTCAATGCTATGCTATAAAACAGTGTATTGAGTGTATAAATCAGAATTTTAACCTCTAGGACCCCTTAAACTCTGGTGACGATGTCAGTGAACAGGACATTGCCGACTTGTTTGACACCGACAATGTGATAGTTTGTCAGTACGAAAAGGTACAGTAATATACTTTTATCTTTGTTCCTCAATCATCCTAAATAATATCTTCAGCAAATCCGTGCCTGCTCTACTGTCAGTGCCTTTTAAATAAGCTCTAATGCTGTAATAGAGTGTTTAAATGATGTGTTTAGCTGACAATAGTCTGAAGACTTTCCTGCTGTTTTCTGAAAAGAGCATAATCATAATGGCCTATTAAAGGAAAAGGGAACAACAAGTCTTGCAAAATTATGATTTGTAAAGGTGCAAAAACTTGTTTATTTCTTTAACTTTTAAGTAAGATCAACATCTCCGTGGATGTATGTAGGCATATTCAGCCACGAATTAAGGCTTTTAAAATGGATAACAGAAAGAGGAGTGTGTGTACTTTCTTTTACATTTTTTTGTCTTTGTAGTGCTTACTGAGAGATTTTGCTACCAGAATTTTGTTGTGTCTGAAAAACAAAGTAGTTGTTAAGTGCCATTTTGTCCTCCTTCATTTTAATGTTTAAAATTCAACCTTATTTTGAACTCCTGAAAATCAAATTAAGTCCTTTTAGCAATGGTGTGGGTTTGGATGCTTATAGATCATAATTTAAAAGATATAAAAGTGCATATTTTATTTTAAAGCAAATATGGAAAAACATGGCTGTAGTTTGTTTAAGAGTGTGCCTTGATTTTTTTTCTTTTTTAAATATTCTTTCAAAAGAGACTAGTGATAATTTTTTGTGTGTCTAACTAGGCCTGCCTTAATGGTTGTCTGTGGTTTAGGAAACAGAGAGGTGCTGAGAAAATTGTCTTTATAAAACTGTGACAGATTGAGTGCTCCTGAAACCAGTTATTTTGGAAAGTTATAGGGATATGTGTAGAAAATGCCCCTGAAATGGAGCCATTAGTGTCTGTGTTGTACTGAAAGGTACCCTGAGTTTTGAAGCTTCAGAACTCCGATGTTACAGATGCTATAGGTGGTGCCTACTGCTACCTAGAGCAAGTTTTGCCTGAAATAAGCTGAAGAATTGCTTGAAAATCTGAAAGAAACTACTAGGAAGGTCAGCACTGGACATGTCTTACAGGAAATTTAATATCAGATGTTATTAGAAATTGACAGTTAAGGAAGCTGGGGAAAGATGTTGGTAACTTTCCCCTTTCCAATACAGATTTAATAAAACATGTAGGCCCAGTAGAAAGTAGATAAAACCAGTTATCTCTTAAATTACCTTGTTACCTTTAAGACAATGTTGTTGGTAAAATTGCTGTCCTGTTTCTTTTCTTTCTGGAACTGAAAATAGACTGATGCTGAAAATTCAAGGAATTTTCTAGAGCTATTTAAAATTCCTCCTTTGAGTATCAAACAAAACTTTCTGCAGTATGGATCTTTTTTTGCAGGCCTTTAAAAAGAAACAGAATATGCAAATTCTTTCTTACTTTTTTAATGGCAGTATTTGCTTTTAAGCCCAGTTTTTATGCTTTGAGCCTGTTCCTAACACCTCTGTGTGTGCAACATTGCTTTGCCATGCGAAAAGGAAAACATTGCATGTCAGTTAAGCTGCACTGGTTTGCAAGGTGTGCTGTGTTTTGGGATTGCCCAATTACTGTTGTCTTGTCCTGCTGGTGTTGAGCTGTAGAGATAACACTTTTTTGGGGGAGAAGTTGTGGGAGAGGAGAGTGGGACAGGATGGGATAAAATTCAGGAGGTTTCTCTCTTAAGAGGGCAGGGAATTCTTTATAAACAATTGAAATATACTGCTTTCATTGAATATTTTGGACTATAAGGATTTTAAAATAAAAACCAGGTGTGTCAAACAGGTTGTGCCGAAGTCTTAATTTTTTTTTTTTAAATGAATGGTCTAATGTGTATTTGTGGTGGCATTGATTTTGATTATTATTTTCCATCAGATCCATCGAACTAAGAACAAATGGAAGTTCTACTTAAAAGATGGAGTGATGTCCATTGAGGGGAAAGACCATGTTTTTGCAAAAGCCACTGGAGATGCAGAGTGGTGAAACCTCACTCCAGTATGTCCTTGAAGACTGTGGCATTTTTTCCTTATAAGCCTTCTGTGAAACAACTGGACTTTCTACTATTGTACCATTAAAAAAAAAACCTAAAAAAACCCCAAAACAACAAAGCTGTGGTAAAAAAATATGCAAAATCTGTGTTGTTAATTTGTGTTGTTAATCTGTTTAGTTTGCAAACGAAACCACTGTATTGTTAGCTACTCAACTGTCTTTGCTGTTCTTTTCTGATTATTTCTTTATTTTTCCAGCCAAGAAACATCGTTAGAATGAATAGCTTTAAAGTTTGAAATGTTGTGTCTGTTTCTAATTCAAGAAAGTAAAGAAATGTTAGTAATTAGTAAAGACATACTTAGTGATTATAATTAAATAAATTTTAGTTCTGTTGGTTTTCTTTCCGGTTCTTAAAAGCTGAGGTATGACTTGAAATATAAAATTACACTGTTGTGTAACTCTTTTCAAAGACTGTTGAGTTAAAAAAAAAAAAAGCAATATCTGTTCAAGTCTGAGACTCGTGGCTGTTTCAGCTGCACACTTCTCTCATGATTTTTTTAGTTGCTTTGTGGTTTTTTGACTTCAGTTTTAAGACATGCACTCTAGATGCAAGGAAGGGAAATGTCTGGGAAAGATCCTGGAGCTCTCCGTAGATGAGAATTATTATTGTTTATTCTACAGTATCTATGTCTACTGAGATGCAGTCAGTAGTGTGATGTAACATTAAAATGTGATTTATTTTCACTGTCAATGCAAAGTAATTTAAGTTTGCTACTGTACATTTCCACTTCGTTCTAAGACTACAGACCAGTAAGCTGTGAATGATACAAATTGTGCATGATAATAAAAGTGTCATCTCATTTACATTTCTAGCACAGAGTTGTTTTTGTGTTCCCTCAATATAAACTTTGCTTAGAGAAACGTGTACAAGCCTTGCATGTGGCTGTAGCTCACCCTGCCACGAGAACTGCATTCCTCCCAGCCCTCAACATCAAGTTTTTGTTCGTTCTTCTCGAAACAGAGGTCCAGAAGAAGCTTTGGGCCCTTGTCCTTCAGAGCTGCAACTTTTCCCTGGCTGGTTCCTGTTCCCTGTAGGGCAATATGGACAACTCCATGGTAAAGCTGCAGCCAGGCTGCCTCAGAACAAGATAATCCTGCTGGAAGGGCAGTGCTGCACTAAGACACCCCTCCCTCCTGGCTGCTGCTCCCATGTCTGCTGGAACGAGACACTGTGAGGCATTTTGGTTATCTCTTATCCCTGAGAGGAGGCAGAGGCTGGGAGAAGGGAAAGAAATGGGAGTGTTGGAGAGAATGAATACATGGAAGAAACGAGGGGAAAAACCCCAGCCCTTGTTCATAACGGTGCAAACCCTTGTGCTAATGCCCTAAGGCAGCAAGGAGGTTTTTAACAATTACTGAGTTTATTGTTTATTGCTTTTTTTGATGCATCTGCTGCTCTCCAGTATCAAAGACAGGACACTGAACTAGAGCACTTGACCCAAATGTGCCATTTCTTTTGTCTTTTATTGATGCTGCTGCTGGAATGTGAAGAATGGTGTATTCATAGACAGTTAAAATATTCCAGTGTGTGATTGCTTTCCCCCCATTCAGGTGACTTGTAGCTGCACTGATGCTACGCTTCAGACCCATAAATGCACAAGAAATGCAGCTCTTACCACATGATGGATGCTTTTAGATTTCAGTACTCTCTCACAGGCTCTGAGGTGCTCATGCTCTGTAAATGTGTGCATTATGAGCTGTGGGACCATTTCCAACGTCAGGAAAGACTGGAAGCAGAGGTAGCATGGCACAGGAATTCATGGGACAGGACTGGATATGAACCGTTCACTAAACACCACACAGGCTCTGAGTGGTGCTTCTGAATTTGATCTGCTTTTCCTGGTCACTGTAAAATCAAGTGGCTAAAGAGCACTTAATTTTTAGCTAGTTTTAAAGATAACATTAGAAAAGAATTACGGCTTTGAACAAGACATTTACAACTAAATACACCTGAAGTCAGGAATTTTTATACTGAAAAAGGCCCATTTCTTATTAAAATGTAAGCTCTAGTCTGTGACTTGAGCAGTAATCAGTGCTTTTGATCTGAATAGTTTATGAATTAATGTTTTTGATTGCTGCTACTTACCATTTAGCAAACATATTGCTGCAGATGTGACAGGATGAGGTGTGTAATACCAGTTATGGCCATCAAAGATACTTCAGGAAATGGCTGTCTAAAACTTTACACCAGAAAGAAGGTAAAGTAAAAATAATGAGATAGAGTAACAAGTGTAACTTGTATGAGAAGCTCTGGCATGAATCTAAATCTCTCATTAAAGTGTTGCTTTTACTTATTTGCTTACTGTGGTGCATAGAAAAATTTTAAGTATATAAATTACATTTGCTGTTTTGTCGGTGGTTTTTATTTTTTTTCCCCTTAAAACAGCGATTCTGTAAATGGTGGATTTCACTCAACTTACAGCAGGTACAAAGAGAAAAATGGCCACGGAGGTTCTCTTGCTGCTTGGCTGTTGCCTCTGCAGCACTGTAGGGCAGGTGCCATCAGCTGTTGCTAATTCTAACTCATCTCCCTTCCCTGTAGTTTCCCGACCATGGTATGTGGTGGGGAGAGTGTGCTGGCAAGCTCTTGTCTTGTCGAAACATAATGCAAGTGAATCAGTTATTGCCCACTTAAGATATTGTGCTGTCACGTCCTAAATCATGTGCGGGACTCGTCCGTGGGATGTCAGAAGAAATGAGTCCCAAAAATCAGTTTTGAGTTAGGTGACAGAGAAGCTTTAGGCCCAGTAGCTATTTTTTTACACCAGTACCTTTGGTTTGCATTATGGTTAAATATCCTATTGTAGTCCTATTTCATCATTGGCTGAGCTCAGGAGCTGGTTTGTGTAAAGAGGTGCATCCTATGGGATTTATACTGATTGCTAAACCATAGAGTTTTAAGAGTCTCCTCTGCTCTCAATCCTGCTTCATTCCCCACCTGTGGGAACCGCTTGTGAGCACAGCTGTGCTTACATCCAGAGCTTTTGTACTGATTGAAATCGTGGCATTAAGCTGAAGGTAAGAGTAGGTCAGAGATGTTATTTCTAATTATCACAATTATGAACTAATGATAGACCAGTCACTAGTACAAAGAATTGCTTTCATTAATGTGAAGTAAATTTAGCTTGCAGTGCAGTGTTTTGGCAACAAGAGGAGTGCTTTGGAACTCAGTTGCTGTCACAGACTTGAAAGCAAGGGACTCACCTGAAAAGGAGAATATAAAAGGTTTAAAGTGATTGCAATAGTACCATTTCCTTATGGTAGAGTATCAGACTCTGCACTTACTTAAATTAGCAATACAGTCACAAATCTGGACCAGGCATTTAGCATGATCACTTAGCATTAGGCAATGT
Organism: Mohoua ochrocephala; assembly: GCA_013398855.1. Taxonomy (NCBI): domain Eukaryota; kingdom Metazoa; phylum Chordata; class Aves; order Passeriformes; family Acanthizidae; genus Mohoua; species Mohoua ochrocephala. The sequence continues at coordinate 14,778 of VZTA01028642.1, forward strand.
GAAAGAAAAGAGAGATTTTAATGGGAAAACATTGTCACAAAAAGGTAACTACTCTGCTACTTCATCACCTGGGAATAGAATTGGACTGTGAGTGCTGAAGAGGCCCCAGTGCATTCCTGAATGCCACTGGCACTGGTGATGTCAGAGAGCTGACAGGTGAAAATCATTCCTGAGACTGCTCCGGGAGGGAAAACAAGGCGGCACTCCCTTGCCTGTGCAGGAAGCAGCTCTCCAGTTTACCTGGTTTGTGTGTGCACATGTGATACCCTAAAGAGAGTCCTGTGTGCAGCAGGGGGGGTTTTGCGTCTCTTGTGATCTCCAGATCACACACGGCTGTGTATGGGTTAATAATTTAAGTGAACTGCCCACCAGCTCAGACTGAGATCTAACGTAAACTGCAAAATTGCCAGTAACAAAGGTTCAATAGATCAACTTTCCTCCTCGGTGACATCTTTACAGCCTCTCGCTTGAATGCTCTTCTTTAACTGTGTGTAGGTGGCTGTGTAATTGGAAGTTTCTGCTGATGAAATGGAGGTATCTAGTTTAGTGCCTCTTTCTTTAAACCAACAATTCCAACAGCTGATAGGAATGAAGAAAGAAGCCATGAAAGGTAGCAAACAGGCTTTAAATACTCCAGGGAAGCAGATGTGGAGAAAAAGAAGCCAGGCTGCAATCACTGCAGTAGCTGTTAACTTCAAGAGCAACTTGACTATTCTTGGACTCTTCTGGTTCCCCATAAAGAAAAGTTTTGCCTAATAGCCACCTTCCACACCCATCATTACAAAGGAAGAGAAGGGAAAACACCACTTTGAACATCAGAACAGTTATGCTGCATAAGAATTACTTCCTGGCATTTTTATTTATTATGAAATGTTCAAGATATTATAAAACAATCCCTAGTCACTAAGATAATCACAACTGGCCGTGCAAAGTGCTGCATCTCTTGGCGCTCTGGGTTAATTTTCCTTGTGAGATGTCTTGTCCCGTAGTGCAGGATATGGCTTCTCTAAGGCTGACAAGAGCAGGAATGCTTGGGAGGCTTTGCTGGGGGCTGTGGCTGCGCCACCGTTCTTGCAGTTGGAGTTATAAGCAGAGAAGTAGTTCATTCTGTAGAGCTGTGCTTGGCTCTTGCAGAAACCAAGCTTGCTCATCAGCAGAAAGAAATCCCTCCGAAATGCTTTGGTGAAAATCGCGTAGAGAAAGGGGTTTGCGCAGGAGTTGACAGGGTAAAATAAAACCAGCAGGATCTTGGAGTTGGTCACTGTGATGAGAGGAACTTTGAAGGCAGCGGATATGGCAAAAAAGGAGATGGGGGCCATGCAGGTGAAATCCGTGAAGATCAGTATTGCCATTCTCTTGGCGACCTTGGTGTCTTTATTGGCAGCCACCAGCTCCGGGTTCTGCACGGCGATGTAAATCTTGATGTAGCAAACACAAATGACGATGAAGGCGACAACATTCAGCACCAAGATCAGCAGAATGTAGGCTTGGGACAGGCCCGTTTCGATATCCATGGGCAAACAGATGCTGACCTTCATGTAGCTGCTGACCCCGAAGAGAGGCAGCACGGCTATCCCGATGGAGAACAGCCAGCCCCCGAGCATGATGGGCACGGCGTGGCGCAGCCGCAGCTTGCGGTCCAGCTGCATGGCGTAGGTGATGGTGTGCCAGCGCTCCAGGGTGATCACCGTCAGCGTGTACACCGACAGCTCGCTGGCAAACACCGTGAAGAACCCGGCGGCGTTGCAGCCGCTGCCCGTCTGCCAGTCTATGGCGTGGTTGTAGTACTGACCGCTGGTCTGGGCGTCCACGGAGGCGATGAGCAGCAGGTACAGTCCCATGCAGAAGTCGGCAAAGGAGAGGTTGCACATGAGGAAGCGAGGGACGGTGAGCTTGTAGTGGCTGGTCAGGAGAACGAGGAGCACGGTGAAATTGCCGGCGATGGCGAGGATGTTTATAAACCAGATCAGCACTCTGAGGAAGCTGTATCCCAGGATGTCTTCGCAGGGATTGAAGGCATCTGGTTCCGGAGTGCACGTGAGGACTTTAGGCTGACAAAAGTCATACTCAAAGTCAAAGTCGTCCGTTTCGCTGTCATCGAAAATGGTTGAGTAGCTGTAGGGAGAACTTTCTTCATCTGTCGCAAACGGGTGCGTGTTCCTCTCCGCTGACCACAGCGATGTGTTGTTGGAGTCCTCTCTGTAACCATGAAAAAAACCAACCCCCCCCCGCCAAAAGAAGTGAATTATTTGTTACATGCTACTCGCATTCTTTTGCAAAAGACAACAGATAACAGTTGTTTTAAAACAGTGACTTCCTCCGTGTGTTTCTACAGGGTATTTACAAATAACGAAGCCTTGTAAGGATGCCTTGTGTTTGGGAAGCAGCCTTGGAGAGCAGCAGGGGTCACAGTCCCATCCACAGAAATGCTCTCTTACACAACTTGATTATTTGTAAGTACTTTATTGTGACTGCTTTGTGAGGGAGCCATCGTTCTCATGCTGCTGGTTGGCTGCAGTCCAAGCTACAGTAACACTTGAGCTGATGGATTACAGGTTCGATGCATAAAGGTTTCGCAGGCAGTTGTAGAAGCCATACTAAAATAACCTATGGATTTTAACTCTGCACCTTTGGTCCCATTAGGAAAGGCACTTAGCAAATGAATTCCTGAGACTATGTATGGCTTGGGAGGTGCTGAGGAATTTGATGTTCACAGTATTATAAGGCAAGGAGTAGAAGTGCATGGTTAACTAAGTAACGTCGATAGCTAGGAATTTATTAAATTGAGGCTAGACCCAATGCCTAATAAAAAGTGCTGTAGGTTTTTAAGATAGACTTCTATAATCTCTAGGTCATCAAGAGTGTGGTGATAAACCTACCACAGAAGAAATGTTTTAAAAGCAAATACTGTCTTTTCTGGCACTTCCCTGCCATAACAAGTGCCAATTTCCCAACTTCCCAATCATCCTGACTGTGAGTGTTTGGTGGGCACTCAGTCTGCAGTGTGAGACCCGGAAAGCATCTCTATTGAGGACAGCTCTTGAGAAAACTGAGAGCTTTAGGATAATTTAAATACATGCTTAAGCTTCCACATCTACTGAAGCATGTCCATGAAATGATATTTCTGGAACAGGGTCTCAAGTGGCAAATGAAACTGGTTTTCAGCTATTCCTGTGGGGCAAATAACTTCCCAAACTTGTTATCCTAACTCTTCTCTCTGTATGTGAAAAACTGCCCAATGTCTTGCATTTACTTGCCTGGCTCAAACTGGAAGAGTAGGGAATACATTTGACTCTATTTACTAATAAAAATGATTGTAATTTTCTGAGAGGCTGTGTAAATGTGCTGCTATGTGCAAGCTGGATTTTTTTTTTTTAACTAATAAAAACTCAGGACTTTCAGATTATTTCTGCTGTGGTTCTGCAGCCATTAAGCCCATGAACCTTACTTTAATTTGCTTATTATAATGTCTGCTCAGAGAATTTCTAGGATTGGGATTTGCCAAAGCAAAAAGCTTCAGGAGCTAATAGGCTGGACAGACTATTTAATGCACAGCAGGAGTGCAACAGATGCTAATCCAAAACAAGCAGACAGATAAAACCAAGTGGCAAGTGTAGGAGGCCTCACCAACCAGCAAACAAGATAATGTCCAAGGAAGTAATTATCTCAATGAATCAATCACATTTCAGCTGTATTTTGCCATTGGAATTTTGTGACCATAACCTTGTTTCTTCTAGACTTTACAGTGCTTTGACGCCATGTCAGGGCTGCTAACAAGTCCCAAGGTCTCCCACTTAGCTGTGGAGGGATGAAGAATAGCAAACCCTTAAACTTCTCCCTTAAAAGCTGTGTTAGAGCCTGTGTCATCCAGCACAGCCAACACAACGGTTTTGATATTAGCCTCTCTCATTGCCACGCTGAACGCTGTCAAGCAAAACTGTGATGATATGAAAAGACGTGTTTAGACGGAGTAAACCACTGGCACGGGGTCATCGCACTTCTAGCTCAGGGACTCCATTCTGCCATGGAAAACTACTGATATGCAGAGTTCTAATTATCCTTTCTATAGGGAAAAAAAAGGAAAAGTTAACAATAGCAGCTCTTCTTTGAGTCACACCAACAACTGCAATTATTTCAGGGAATGGAAAGTCTCCATGTAGGCCACTAACTTCTGTAAATATTTAACCATTGTTTTGAAAGCCTTTCAAGAATTCAGAAGACAAACTGGAGTGGGTAAAGCTCGTGAAATCATGAGGGGTTTTTTTTCCCTTTCCTTTTGAACATCCAAATCTTGGTTTAATGATAGTAAAACTACCACTAGTGCAACTTGTAGGGGTGACTGAATTGGCAGGCAAAGACCTGCTTAGTGAAAAAACATGTGAACGGCAGAAAGGTCTGTATTTGCTGCTTCCATCATCTCTATGCAGAGAGGTACTTACAGCATTTCGTTAGTCGGTTTCCTCATGGTGCTTTCACACTCCTTGGAGAAGTTGTCAAAAATGGAAAGCAACAAATTCTGTCTGCAAGAAGGATGAGAAAAAAGTTAAGTCTCAGACTGGATTTTGGCCAAAGCCTTGTCTTCTCTGCAAGTGATCTTCACAGACATGTAAGGTAAGCCAGCGCTGGCTTCGTGGCAGCACGAACGTTCCTGTGGACATCTGGAAGTGGGAAGAAGGCGGCTTCAAATACTGTGAAAATAGGCAGGACCTCACGGGGTGTGTAAGGATGGTCTTTCAGCTTGGTTATTGTGTAGGCTGTATTTTTTTTATAGTGAAATAACTTGAACTGGAATTAAAAGGTGTGTTTTGAAATATTGTATTGAAGTAGGCCAGATTCTGCACCAGGATGAATGGAAGCAGGCTGGCTTTTGGAGAAATGCCTGCTAACAGCTGCTGGGAAACTGGCCTGATAGAGCATCACTGAGTGGGTCAGGTTGGAAGGGATCACGGTGGGGCATCTGGTCCAACCTCCCTGTGTCAACCTAGAACACATTCCAGACAGTTCTGGAATATCTCCAGTGAGGGAGACTCCACACCCTCTCCGTGCAACCTGTTGCAGTGGCTGGTTACCCGCACAGAAGGAAGATCTTCCTCATATTCAGATGGAACTTCCTGTGCTTCAGTTCCTGCCTGTTGCCTCTTGTCCTGTTGATTGGCATCACTGAGCAGAGCCTGGAAGCATCCTCTTGGCACCCTCCCTTCAGATACTGATAGACATTGATGAGATCCCCTCTCAGTCATCTCTTCTCGAGGCTGAGCAGGCCCAGCTCCCTCAGCCTTTCCTCATCAGAGAGATGTTCCCGTCCCTTGATCATCTTCACAGGCCTCCGCTGGACCCTCTCCAGGAGCACCTTGTTTCTCTTGTCCTGAAGAGCCCAGACCTGGGCACAGCACTCCAGATGTGCCTCACCAGGGCTGAGTAGAGGGCCAGGATCCCCTCCCTCGACCTGCTGACAGTGCCCTTCCTAATGCACCCCAGGACACCATTGGCCTTCTTGGCCACAAGGACACGCTGCTGGCTCAGGGACAGCTTGCTGTCCACCAGGACCCCCAGGTCCTCTGTAGAGCTGTTTTCCAGGAGCTCAGCCCCAAGCCCATACTGGTGACCCTATTTAAAAAACTGTCTGGGATCTGGAGGTAGACTTTGCATGCTTGAAGTAAAGCAGTTTGAATAGTACAAGTTGAAAGATTTAGCAAGATCTCTGGTTTTGAGGCTTTGAAAGTAGCAGCCAGGTGCTCTACCAGTATGAATGGAAATGGCTTTGTCTCACCTCATTGCTGATGCCCCTGCTAGGGGAGCAGTTGTTTCCTGATTTGCATGGGATTTTCCCCCCCCGCAATTTACTAAGAAAACAGTCACTTAATATAAGAAAGTGACTTACTAAAGCATCCCTCTTTTTATAGACCGTGCTCATGTTGCAAAGTCAAGCACCCAAAAATGAATATAGTATCAGAAATGTAGTTGTCTTTATCAGGATGAATACTTTTTATTTTCTCTCCCAGAGTTGCTCCTGCGTTTAATACACTCAGAGATGTGATCTGTGACTGAAGCAGTTCAGTAGCAATGGAAACCCTTGACAGGACATTCTTTCTCTTCTTGCAGAATCAAGAACCCCTTAGTAAAATGAGGTAGGCAGAGAAAGAATAGCACCAGCCTTAATTTTACCCTGAACAACTGGAATCTACTCCTGCCTTTCCAAGACAGTCCTGAAGTGGAGGCATGGGAGTGACACTGATCAGGCCTCTCAGAACTGCCGGCTCAGCACATCTTTTCTGTGGCCTTCATTTGAGACAGACAAGAAGTGAGGCACCTTCGTAGCTCAAACGAAACTCATTTGGGGTTGCTTTGGCTGCCTAAAGCCAACTGAGGGTTGGTTTCTTTGAAACATAAATGCTGAAAAATAAGCTCCAGTTGTCTCGGATTAACTGCCCCAAGTTAGTGGATGCAAAGCTCTCCCTGTGCCAAGGTTTCCAGTTGTGGGGAGAACAATACTGTCTCCTACCTGAAATGGTTGGAACTAAACCGAGTAACCTCTTTCTGTAGGCTTGGGGCAGGTCCTGATTTTGGTGGGTAATTGAAAGCTTGCCCTTTCTACTATGTCATCATATCACCTGTATTAATTAAGCTACTTAGCTAAAGGCTACAGGGGTTCTTTATTTTTTTAATTAGGGCAACGTGCTATTGATAAAGATCTGTAACCTGTGTGCCAGTAGGCTTTTAATTGAGATACCAAGAAAAAGATAAGCTTTAAGCAAACTTAGAATAATGTTTCTGCTAGCAGATCCAGGGCACAGGATGGGATCCATTTCTGCTCTAAAAGAAATGGATATAATTTTCCTGGCCTTAGCAGAGATTTGCTGTTTCCTGCAAGGCCTTTCAATGCGCCAGAGCTTCCCTGTAACTGGAATAAAGACAATCAAACCTTGTGAGCTGAATAAAGCAGAATTGCCATTTTGGAGCTTCTGAAGCACCGCAGTACAATAATGTGCTATTTGGACTTACTTTTCCGTCCTTAGGTTTCGAAAAGCACAGCAGTGGCTGGGATATGTTAGGACAGCTTCCAGAAGACTGCTGAATTTATCCAGTGGTGGCAGCCTCTTTAATGAGTAAGATGACATTGCATTTAAGACCTGAATGGCCTCAAGCCCGTAACTAGGCAGGGACTCCAGTGCTGTTGAAGAAATATCCCTGTGAAACAAAGAGAACATTCACTTTTCTTTTCATCCCTATAAAAATACCACCAAAGCGTGACGGTAGGTAACAGCAGCTGGTTTTTTCACAAAGGTTTAGATCTACAAAGCCACTTCAGCAGCTGATGCCCAGCTCAGAGACATGGTCTGTGAAACTACAGAGCAGCAGGGTAAGAGCATCCTTGTGTCTCAGCAGCTCCAGCCAGGCAAGGAGCTCCCTTTGCCCTGGGGAGACTGAAACCCACCACTCCAGGGGATGTGTCCCGACCTTTCTGTTTGAAATCCATGCATGGAGTGAGGGACGCCTCTTTAAGCCAGAGAAGAAGGTGGGCAAAAGCGACTCTCCAGCCAGCTAACAGGTAGGACACCCTCCTGGCTCTCTGCTTGCCTCTGAAGGGCTCTTCTAGGTGCTTTAATTAAATGGCTATTAATTAAAACCCCAAAAGAATCTGTCATTCTTGCCAACACAAACTTAAGCAGGTTGCCTTAGAGTAACTTCAGAGGGGCTGTTTGTGTGGAGAAAGTCCATCAGTGTGGCTAAGGATTTTCAGAGTTAGGACATTAAACAAAGGAAAAAAAGGCCCACAATTCTAAAAGTGATGCCAGTAATGCCATGTACCATAAAGCACCAATAAAAGGCACAAAAAAGGCATGTGTGGCACAGAGTGCTGTTTACAGAACCACACTGTGTTCTATTGCATGGACTTACAGCCAGGGCAGCCCTCCAGAAAGTCCTTGGTTAATAAATCATGAGGATGATAATAATGTGTTTTATTCAGCATGAGCTTACAGCACGCAATCAGCTGGTTCACTTTTAGAAACAAATTGTAAACCAATATATGTTGCCAAAACATATCCATCCTACCAAAGGACAAGTTAGTTTGCAATGTCAGAAAATAAGACACGGGAACAGGATCAGGAGGATCTGACACAAATAAAGCAGAGGCCAGAACATCTAAGAGGTGAAGATCAATGCCAGCACTAGAACTGGCTGATATGTGTTTGCCAGAGTGCAAACTTCTTTCACCCCCTAATTTCATGGCATCTCGTTGACATGTTTCCACTTTGTACACAAAGGGTAAGAGATCAAATCTCCTTCCAGACTCGAAGCCTGTGTTTGCTGTGGTGACACAGCTCTGGTGGCACAGTGCAGTTCCCACAGGACACTCAGGTAACGGAGCTGTGGATACTTACAGGACATCTGGCCCTGTGGCACCTCTCAGGGCATCGTTGTGTATCCGCCTGAGGTTCTTGTTGTCCTTCAGGATTCTGTGGAGCCAAAAATGAACTCTCTTTACATCTGCATTTTAAAAATCACTTTTTTAGTTTCTTCTTCACACCTGTTTCAATTGTTTCTCCCACCACAGCAGTGATTGTTGCACTGCCTGGCTGGGGAGTGCTTGTATTTCCCGTGTGACCTTTACTTCCTCTGATGCCATCAGATGATTATCATCTACCCTTAAATCTGATAAATTCCAAATTCTTCTGACTTAAACCAGGAACAACCAGGCTGGTTCTTTCACTGCAGTAGCAAATGTACATTTTGCCCAGACCAAGAGACTAGTCCCCCAGTGTGTGAGAGGGATTTAAAAACTACTGATGTTTCCAGACATAAACTATAGATTTCTGAGTCTGGGCTACTGTTTCAAGTTTTACACTAGTTTATGAAATTTTGTTAAGAATTATGAGCTTTCCTCATAAAAGCTGTACTATTTTAAGGGATGTTGTTTCAGGAAAAGCAGTAGGACCTGCAGGATTAACGACTGAGTCACAATGACACCGAAAGATGCAGTTTTCTCATGGGTATTGGGAAATACAAGACACAGGCAGTTAAGCTGAAGGAAGAGCCTCTGACTGTATTTAAATTGTTATTTACTGTTTAAGTTGCTGAGGAGGGATAGCATACTCACAGTTGATTCAGCTTTGTCCCGTTGAAGGCATGGCTGTGGATATCTTCAAATCCATTTTTATACAACTTGCTGGAGATTAAAAAAACATGAGAGAAAAAGATTTGGAAAGGGAGAGCTTAGGTTGTGTACTACAAGTTTCAAACTTTGGTGCTGCATTCATTTTAATGATTAGAGGGTCTGCTTATAAAGCACGAAGGTAACTATAGTTCTTCAATTAAGAAAGATGCAGTTTAAATTCTCTAGGCTCCTTCCCATTTAGCTGCTGAAGAGAACTTTTGCTGAGGTACAGCTCCTGCCCCTGCTGAGGGGCTCGCCTGTGCTTACCTGGGGCTGAGATCCAGAAACAAGACATTAGTCCAGGTAAGCTCCTGGCACACAGACAACAACCTGGAGGCAGAAGACCTGGTTTTTGTGGTGTCAGCAGGTGCAAATGGAAGACTGCAAGGCCTAGAGATGTGTCAGGTGGAAAGTAACTGTAAAGCCTGGAGGGAGATGCTGGATTGCAGATCCTCTGCGGACAGACAAATCTTCCAAGAGACAGCTTTGCAGAGAAGCAGGGGCAAGTTGTGCATCATCCAGCAGTCAGTGAGTTACCAGCTTCTCACTGACTGGATCTGAGCTGTGGAAGCCTTGCTGTCCCCTGCACTGCACAGGGTCACTGGATGCCACCTTGGTTCCTGATTCCCCAACCCGGGGCCAGACACCTAAAGGCTGGGCTCTGCTACACCTCAGGTCCAGCTCTCTTCCTTCTTTAGGAGATGTAACCTATGGGTCTATCAATACCCATTTGTGGTATTAAGTTCATGTATCCAATAGAAATTCAATATAATCACTTGTATATATTATTTTTTCTTTAATATTAAGCCCTAATAGAAAACTTGGCACAGTTTTTGAACGAAACAGCATTTCTGTTGCTTTTCCACTTGCTTTTGGGATAGTACAAACTGGCCCTATGAGACATGCTCCCAAGTGCTTAAGTGTGGGGAGCACCTGACTCCATTTGATAGATGGTATCTGCCTCAGCACAATGCTGAAATTAGTGATAGCCTTAAAAACCATCACAATATATAGGATCAATTTCCCAATCCATAAGAAACACTAACTGTTGGAAAGGCTAAATTAGCTATTTGCAGTGCAAAGTATGACTGCAGGGTGACTTTACACCTCCATAGATTACTTGTGTTTCACCAGACCTTGCTGTAACAAGAGGAATTACTTCAGCTAATTACAGCTAACCACATGGGGTGGAGTTAACACGTAGCTCTACAATTAGGAAGCTGCTGATAAGATAATTCTTTTCTTCTTCTGGTGAGCTCCCTATCACAAAAGGATGGGAGAAAAATGACTGTTGGCTGTTGCCTGACTTAGACTCCCTCCCATTTAATACACTTTAGGGTTACAGTAAAGACTTTAAGCACCTTTCTCCATCTCTTTTATGTTCATGTTCTTGCACCATTAGCAGAATCATAATTTTGCTGAAGTTATTTTGAGAACATGTTGGGAGGAAAAAGGCTCATAAGATGAAATGATGCACTAATCCAAGCAATTGCTCCTCTTTAGCATTGTGTAGGAGCAGCATTCAGTCACATTTATGCCCAGTTCCTCTCTCGTTTCCAGAAGGTATTGGTCAATACATAAAATCTGTGTTAAAATTGCTGTCAGGCTGGCACATCAGCCTGATGAAGATTCCATCAGCTGCAGTTCTTGCTCATGTGCACAGGTGCAGGTGCAAATATCCATGGAGTTCTGTGCGGGGCTCCCGTTGGATGTGTACTGGACCCTGGCCCCCCAAGGCTGGCTTCACTGGGCTGCCCTGGGATTTGTGGCTACAACACCAAGTGGGTGCCTGGCTGCTGTGCTCTATGGCTCACAGGGTCCTTCCTTGGGAGACCCAAATTTTGGCCACATCCTGCCAAGAGGCTCAGCTTGTGATTTTTCCTCTTCCAGGTCTACTTTGTGGAAGTTTCTGTGAAGACAAGTGAGCTGTGAAATCCATACAGAGCAGCAGGTTCTTGCTGCGCTGGCAGAGGACATCTCACTTTGGCTTTCTGCTGCTTTCTGCATTCCTCAGGTGGGGCATCTCACAGCATCAAACCCACCCACCTCACAGGGGGCTGAAGCAATGAATGCTTTGTTGGCTAAATGGAAAGTCTTGGGTGCAGAGACTTATAGGGATCTTATGGGAACATAAGCTGAGGCAAAAGAAATCAGGGTAAGAAGCAGCATCTGTAGTTTGTGCCAATTTACTCTTGTGTCTCCATCCCTCCTCTTCAGAGGGACCCTGTGCAGCTGAAGCACAGCTCCCTCAGACTGGTCCCTAAAAGCACTGTTTCAAGAAACTGCATCCCTGAGGTAAGAACAGAGACCTTGGCCTCCAGTGCAGCTTTTGTAGTTTATATCCTGCTGATGGCATTTTTAAAAATAACATTGCATGGAAGATGAAGATTTAGATTTAGATTTCCTAAGTGAAGTTATCTTTTGGAAAAAACTCTGCTCTTCATCTTGAAGAACATCCCTATGTTTCTTGGGCATTCCAAATTCAACTCACAATACATATATATATTTTATGGGGCTTAATGTCAAGATTTCATGAAGTCAACCCACTTTCCTCAAGCAGAAGTGTTATCCTCACAGAAGGAACTGGAGCTAGGATTATTTTATACTCACAGTGTCAGTGATTCATTGTTCATCCCTTGGAAAGCATTTTGTGGTATAATTGTCATACGCAAGTTATCACAGAGCTCCCTTTGGAAGGAAAAGAAAAAGGTATTTTTGTCAGAGATTCGGGAACAAGATGGAAAACACTTGCAGCTGGTTTAGGCTGGGTCTCTACTTACAAAACAAAATGAGCTTCCAGTGAGAAGATCTGTGTCAGGTCTGGAAATTGTCTTATTCCAGTGTTACAGATGCTCCTAGAGAAAAGCATAATTCCTACTTATAGAAGAAAATATTACCAGAGTGGATGCAACACGAAGCCGAGTTGGTAGGTCTAAGTTTAACAGTACTTTAAAAGGTGACTGACAAATCTAATTTTTTAAGTAGGTCCCAAAGGCGTTTGTAAGGCCTGTAAAAATAAAGTTTTTTAGAATTCTCAAGCAGTGTCCTAGAGAAGCAGTGTATGTTCTCACTACGTTAAGCACAAGGGAGAGATTTTAGTTACATCTTTTGTTTAGTGCCCTGTTAGTCTGAAAGCTTTAATCTAGAAATAAGCCCTGAACTACTTTGCAGACTTCTGTTCTGTCCATCACTGCCCTGCCATTGTCTAATTAAAGACCTCAGTATTGGTTAACTACAGGTTAAAGCTATCGTAAATGATGTGTGTACCTCTAGCATACTGTAATGCATGAAAAACCTTTTTCCTTACACTCCTTAATCTGATTTGTCTACTCCTTTGGAGAAAAGAATAAATAAAGCAAACAGAAAAGGAAGAGAACTCTTTCTTACAAGTATTTTAGCTTTGGAAGATTTCTGAACGCTCCGTCCTCAATGTGCAACAGATTTTTTGTGTTCAGGATTAATCTGTAATAAGGGAAAAACATTTCAGTATTATAATCATTATAGATTTGGGAGAGCCCTGAGTTTTGCTTGCGATTTACTTCCTCAGAAAACAGTCTCCAAATATGCTGCTGGGTGTATTTTGAAGCACTGTTGGTAATAAAAATGGCCTGCAATCTTTAGGCAGCCAACAAAAGGTAACACTGCCTGAATTCTCAGGGTTCTCTGAGCTGCTCTGGTTTGGATATCCTGGTCACTGGTGGGAGTTAGCATTTTGGGCTTGGATGTGGGGCCAAGCTTTGACCTGAGTGTGTTTGTGTGCCTGGTCCTTGCTCCACAATCAGATCCCTTCAAACCATCCCTCGTTTCCATTACATTACTGATGTTCTTCCTAGCCAGGAAAGGAAATTCCTCAGGTAGTTTAATCTCTTAGGAGCACCATGGACTTCCTTAGAGTAGTGCTTGGTAGGAGTGGATCAGCAGAAGCTGGGAGAGAAGTGTGCGAGAGGTCCTGTTTGCTAGTGGTCACTCAAAAAATGGGCAGATCTCTTAATCAAGGAGCACTTTCTGCAGCTAAACTATCTGGTAAACCTCTGTGTTTGCCCTAAAGGCCAACAACTGTAGCCCAGCTCCCTCTCTATGCATGACTTACAAAATACAAAGATTTTAGCATGTGAAATGGCAGGAAAAGTTGAAATTCAAGAATGCCATTGAACCCACCTGTCCTGATCATTTGAATGTGGACTTGAGTGCAGCTTGGGACATCAAGCCTTTGCAATGTGAGTCCTGTACAGCACTCAAGATTCAAGGGGTTTTTTTTGTCAGCTTCCTGTAGCTCTTTAATGGTCTTGCTTAGCTTTTGGGTTTTGGAAAACAGGCATAAGACAAGCTGTCCATAAACTGTAGGTGAATGCATGGGGTCAACTCTTTCATTCCTTCCCTAAACACACCACTGATTCTAGCAGAAGTGAGACTCAATCAGAGGTTGACAAATCTCTATCCCTTGCTTATGTGAGTAACTGGCTTCAGTGATGTTCACACATTAAAAAAAAAAGGGATGGATTTGTCCCCATTCGGTTGCACGGTTTTAAGCCACTCACTCGTCGTGCTGTGCAAAAAAGGCAGTAATGAGATATTGAATCAGATTTAGAGTTTCCAATTTCGCTAAATATTTCAGAGCATTCTCCCAGTCATTGCTTTTAACTCTCTCTGTCAGATGCCTGTGCTATGCAGGTCAAGTTTAAAATCAGTGCGTGTTCTGTTTGAGTAATATTTTAGTGCTCCACAGAAGAGCTATGCATACTAAGCAGCTGTATTTAAATAATGTAGGGCTTTGAAAACGGCATCTTCAAAAAGAAAGATTTTTCTCCTATTTTGTCATCTCAAATTATTTCCCCGCTTAGAAAGCCTGGCAATGCCAGCAGCAGCAGACACAGAGCTCCACTCCTGCCACTGAGCTCTCTGAAAGCGGTGGGACTCTGTGCAGGGATGTCTTTGCATGAGTTAGATCTCCAAGGCCAGGCCTTGCAGAGTGCTCACTATTTTATACGGTACTTTGGAGGGAAATGTTTCTCATCATAGATCTCAATCAAAGCCAACCAAAGTAACAGAGACAGATTTGGTGCAGGAATACTTCTCTGCAGACTGTTTATTCCTTGATGAGCCGAAACCACAACACGGATGCCTTTTTTTAACTGATGCTCACATTTCAGACAAGGTGGGAAGGCTGTCAAAGGCGCTCGCTTCTATTCTCTCCAGGGAGTCGCTCTGAGAGATTTCACTACAAAGAAAACAGCAGACACAAAGCAACACGTTAACAGAAGAGACACCAGCATCTGGCTTTCCACTTTGTATTTCCTTCTTTTATGCACACTTGTTCAACCCCTCCTACCACTCTTGTCCATGCCTCACCCCAGACATCCTGGGAGCCTGTGCCAGTGGGGTTTGAGAGGACCAGCCTTTTGCTGTCTTGGCAGAAGGGAAAGCCAACCCTTAGGAATAAGAACCTCTGTAACAGCCAGTCTCCATTTCCTCAGCAGGAATTGCAGGTAAGGTAGAGACTAAGGGGCACAACTAATGTAAAGAGAGTGAGCCCAAGCTTCATGAGCCTTTTGCTCCCTCCCTTTGTTGGTTCTGCTTAGTGAATTTATTTGTGAGGTGAGGACATAGATAATATTCACAGTGCTTCGTGTACTATTATCAAGTCAGAATGATGGTCATCTAATCCACAGATGTAGAAATACACAGATACGGATTCAGCACACTTTATGAACAATTTTTGGATTTAAATGCCATTTTCATTACGTGCATGCAAACTGAAAGGAAGTGGCTCTTTTCATCATGACACAGACCAACGTGGCTGGTTTTGGCGGCACTCTCGGACTGTGATTACAGGTGCTCCTATTCCACATGCGTACTCAAGATTAACCAATACTGACATAGGAGAACAACATCCACTTATTAGGTGCTTGTTAAATGCTCGATTTCTTAGATTAAGAAATTTCTCAGATTAAGAATCTTAGATTAAGATCTAAGAGGCTATGCAAAACTGAGTCCTGAAAGTAAATAGTATACATTGGTGCATATATAAGGGAAAGTTCTTCAAAATTTCTCAACAGAATTGACTAGAAGGACACACAAACCAAACCTAAGATTATACACTGTGAAGAAAAAATATTTTCCAAACAACTGGAATGCATCTACACAGTCTGAGTCGGTATTGTCACAGTCCTGAGTGTGAGCCTAATTCAATTACAGTTACGAGAAGACGACTCCTATTGGTGTTGATATAAAGCCCCTTAGACCAGAATGAATTCTGTATTTCATTTGTAGTGGCAAAGGGGGATGCACACTAGAAATCACACAGTTAACATGTATGTGTGTCTTCAGAAATAGTAAGGATTTTTTTTCATCGTCATAAGTCAGTGAGAATGTTATTTTTGGTATTGCACTAGTTGCTTATAAATGAAAGATGGATGTACAGTCTCTGATCCTCAGAGATTCACAGGCTGGGAGGGATCAGTGCCTGCTCACAGAACTCGTTTGGGGTCTGAAACATGGTTCTTCCATGGGATTCTCCCTGTCAGCCACAGTTTATCCATTCACATATGTTGCAATGACTTATGGCATGAGAATAATTTATCATCTGATTTTTAGAGAGTGATGTGTTGCCAAATAGCTGACCTAGAGATTTATAATTATAAAATATGCATTTTTCAAAGTAGCACTAAATCTCCATAAAATTATGAAGTATTCTACAAACCAACTTCAGAAAAATACATTGATTCCTACACAGTTAATTTGGAGAGATTCATTAAAAGCACACAAAAAGATCAATTAAATACTCGTTATGGAAGGGAAAATGGGCATGAACAAACCATTCTCTATGGAGAATATGACATGTGCAGTCTGAGAGAGTGTAGCCTCAAGTCATACAGGTAAGAGAAATTGTGTAGATTTAAGTTGGTCTCCAGTGTGAAAATGATTAAGTTCTCGTTAAACATTCAGATGCAAGTGAGTGCAAGAATACAGCACCACTGGATTCTGCTTTAATACTGTACTGCAGTTGGATATGTGCAGCAGAGCAGTACAAAAAGTGCACCTTGAAAAGAAAGCAGCATCTTCCGTGCTGCTGCTTAGGTTCTGGGGGAGGCCATTCCCCTGCTCTTCACTGCACTGCTGTGTCATCAACTTTGTCCTTCAGAGGCCACTTGATGCAGACAAAATAAAAAATAATAAATAATGGAGACTCAAGCATGCCATCTTTCAGCCAGAATAACAGCAGAAATGAGGGCAAGAGGGGTAAGACGAGCCTTGTGGTCTGAATCCTTGATGGAAAACAGGTACAAAGCCGAGGGTCGGGATGCAGCGCAGGCCCCGTGTGCAAAATTACAGCACTTGCAAACGGAAAGATCAAAGAGAGGGCTCAGTCCTACTGATCCCCTGCCAAGCTTATCTCTCACTGCAAAATGCTGAAGAAATGTCTTATTTGGGTCTTCTATAAATGTATAATCACAGAGTGCCATGGCTGTCACTGCAGAGGTAATGTTTGAGGATAGAAATCTATCTCCTCTGCTAATCAAATGCTCCTCTCATCAGTTACTAAGCTGTATCCACTTCTCTCTGACATGTTTAATATTTCATTATTTGATCTTTAAACGGCTGTTAAAAATCACACATTTTCAAAGGAGCTTTTGCATACTGTTTATATGAAAAGGAATGTTATGTTTATCCTTCCCCTGTGGTTTTTTTTCCCGTCAATAGCGTGTATTAGCCACACATTTTTATATTATTATAAAAGGATGATTTTTGTACGAACTTAAGGAAAAGCCTACAGAAAATATTGACAACTTACATGATGAAGGCATCTCGAAGTCCTTCAAATGCATGTGATGGGATTACTTTTACAGGGAGATGAGTAAATGATCTGAAAAAAAGAAGAGAGGGAAGAAAGGGTTGTAAGGCATGGGGTTTCCTTGTTTATAATTGTACCATTATGGTAGGGAGAAAACCAATAAAGCATAATGCCACCTTATTTTTCCTGCAGTTCTCTGTACCTCTGGGGCCTGATCCATTTGTCATTGATCTCACTTAAATGGATATCAACGGATATTGGGTCAGTTCCTCGACAGCATACATTTCAGAGTAATCACCATCAAATCAATAATAATCATAACCCATTGAGTAAATTTATAGCCTGATGAAAGTTGGCTGCTACATTCATAGTTAAAGGAAGCTACAGGCTATTCAAAGTCAGATTCTCAGAAGAAGTGGCTTTCATATAAAGTTTTCTCTATGAAACAGTATCTTTGTGTTTGCTGTACCATGTTCTCCTCCCAGCAATATCCCTGTACTGTTGCAGCATGGCATCATGAATGTGGCTGTGCACTAAGTGTAGAAGAATTTCAAACCAGGCTGATAAAATGGATTATTTTTTTAGAATAAATTGCATCAGTGTGGTTAGTTGATTCAAAGCAAGTGTGGACTTCAAGTTTTAATTTTTTACTTTCTCTGACTGAGAAGTTAACAGTGATGTGGGAGACACTGTCACATTTTACCATTCTCCACATCTGAACCACAGTACTTTTACCAGCCAATTTATCTACCCATGACCACACTCTCCCTGATAATGGCCATAGGAAAATATTTAACATATTTCAAAATGTTATCTCTGTGAAAACAGATAATTGCTCCATTTTGCTTTAGAATGACAAATATCTAGTCAGAGACATTTGTTTCCCATCCCTAAACTCATCCCCTCAAGGCTTTTTGACTGAAATGTTTCTGTATTATTCACATAACCTGTTTTTTTCATTGTTATCGTAATCCTTTACATGAAGAAATATGTTTATGATTGTCAGTATTTACATTAAACGTTCATCAAGTTTTTTATAGATATGTATATATTTAAAAATATGTCATACCTACACATTATAAAGGCTGTCACATATACTGTGTCTAGGGGTTACAAATCTGGATGTTCCAAGGAGCCTGGAAGTCACTTCCCAGCTGTGTTCCAAACAGTCTGTGTGATTTGGGGCAAATCATTTCGTTCCCTTGGACCTTGCCTACGTGTCAGTAGACTGGGAATAACAATGCTTCCCTACATAACAAGGGTGATATTAGGATCTATGTGTTTGTCATGCCATTGTGAGTGGGTCATACCTGTCTCTAGATTGAGGCTAGCATGTTTTGCTGGGTGTGAGGTTTGGTTAAATCAGAGATGAAACTACGTCGTGCAGCTTGAAGAATGTATTTTTCCCTGAAGGGTAGAGGCAGGTAGAAGTAGTCTGCAGTAGGTTTTAACACCTTGAGCCAAAAGGAGAAGGACTTCAGGAAGAAGCAAAAAGTAGAAGCTGAGAAATCCCTGCTCTATAATCCTATAACTGAACCATCAGCTCAGGCTGCTTGGAAAACAAAACATAACTTTTATGAAACTGCTTGCAAAAAATATCACAATTTACAAAAGAAATGGAAATGTGACTGAAGGTGCAAAAAATAAAACCAAATCTTGGCTTTCAGCTACATCAGCCCATGAGCCTACTACCTCCCTGTGACATGCTGGTGGGTGAGCAGTGTGCTGGTGGTAATGGCACACAGCTTGGAGTGACAGGTGATGATCTTTAGGGTCCTTTTCAACCCAAACCATTCCATGATTCTATGAATATTTACTGAACAACCCCAGCTCTCTCAGCCTGTCTCTAGGAGAGGCGCTCCAGCCCACTGAGCATTTTTGTGGCCTCCTCAGGACTCGCTCCAGCAGGTCTACATCCTTCTTATGCTGGAAGCCCTTGAGCTGGATGCAGCTCTCCAGGTGAGGTCTCACAGGAGCGGAGCAGAAGGGGAGAATCCCCTCCCTCGCCCTGCTGGCCACGCTGCTTTGGATGCAGCCCAGGATACCACGGGCTTTCTGTGCTGCCAGCACGCATTGATGGATCACGTCCAACCTCTCATCCTCCAGCACCCCCAAGTCCTTCTCAGGGCTCTGCCCAGGCTGTATCTGTGCTTGGGACTGCCCTGGCCCACATGCAGGACCTTGCACTCGGCCTTGCTGAGCTCCATGAGGTTTGCACAGTCTCAAGGCCTCGGGCCTCTCCCACCTCTCAAGGTCCCTCCCCTCCAGCGTGCCGATCCCACCGCACACCCCAGACACACTTCCACCCCAAACCTGCTGAGGGTGAGCTCCGTCCCACCGCCCACGCTGCTGACAAAGATGTAAATCAGACGTGTAAATTCTCCCAGTATGACCCCTGAGGAATGTCCCTTCTCACTGCTCTCCGCTCAGACGTTCGGCCCCTGACTGACTCCGAGTGCGACCACGCAGCCAACTCCTGATCCACCGAGCGGCCCACCCGTCAAACCCATCTCTCTCCAATTTAAACACAAGGATGTCATGAGGGCCAGTGCCAAATGCTTTGCACAAGTCCAGGGAGATGATGTCAGTGGCTTTTTCTCATCCACCCCTGCTGTAACCCCGTCCTAGAAGGCCACCCAATTTTTCAGGCATAAGATTTGCCCTTAATAAAGCCACATTGGCCAACATCAATAACCTCCTTAGTTTCCATGTGCCTTAGCATGGTTTGCAGGAGGATCTGCTCCAGGATCTTGCCAGGCATGAAGGTGAGACTGAGTGGCATGTATTTCTTTGTGTCTTCCTATTTCCTTCAGTCAAAATGGGGGTTATGTTTCCCCTTTTCCTAATTCCATCAGCGTGTTAGCTTTCCTAACCTGATCCTGTCTGCTTAATTTCTCTGTATTCTTCCCAGGCTACCTGTCCCTGCTTCCACCCTCTATTCCTTCTTTTCATGTTTGAGTTTGCCCAGGAGTTCCTTGTTCATCCATGCGGGCTGTGAAATCCTGGTGATTTTCCTGACTTCCTCTTTGTTGGGATGTATCACTCCTGAGCTTGGAGCTGATCTTTGAATACCAACCAGCTTTCTTGGGCCCCTTTTCCCTCCAGGGCTTTATCCCATGGGACTCTGACAAGCAGGTGCCTGAAAAGGCCAAAGTCTGCTCTGCTGAAGTGCAGGGTAATGAGCTTGCTGTGCGCCCTCCTTGCTGCCCTAAGGATCTCACACTCCATCATTTATGGTGCTGGCAGCCAGGGCTGCCCGTGAGCTTCACATTCCCCCCCAGCCCCTCCTTGTTGGTGAGAACAAGGCCCACACTGCACCTCTCCATCACTTGGAGATAGAAGTTATCATCAAAGGATTCCAGGAACCTCTTGGATTGCTTATGTCCTGCTGTGATTGAAGTCCCCCCCGAGGACCAGGAATTGTGAATATGATGCTGTTCCTCTCTGTCTGTAGATGTCTCATCTGCTCAGTCTTCCTGGTGGGGTGGCCTGTTCAGATTTCTTTCTGACAGCACTCAGATTGTGTGTGATACTCAGATATGGCCATTCAGCTGAGGAAGCTTTTGACAAAGAATGTTTTTACAAAGCCACACAGCTTTTATACGTCTAACTTGCCCACACTGCTGGCCTGACTTCTGTAGCTCATGAAAGGAGGGATGCACCCATCTTCAATATAAGTTACCTGCACTGTTTTGAAAGACTATTGTTAAAGGATAAACTTCTGCACTTTTTTCAGGACCTGTAAAGTTTCTTTCATATCTAATGCATCACAACTTGCGTGCTTGTACTCGCTGCTGTCATTCAGCGCTGACAATGCTGCGGCTCTGCAGAATTGCAGGACTTCTCATCCATGGAAACAGACAGAAGGAAGTGGAGAGCCAGTCAGACTTCTGGCATTCAGCAGCCCTTGGCATTTCTATATATTATCCAGATTGGTTTTCAAGGTACATAATTCTAGGCGTTTAGGTTTGAAATGGCCAAGCTAAACGTATTTAAGGCTGTCCAGGAGCATTGGGAAAGGCAGGAACTGCCACCACATCGACTCGAGCTCCAAGAAAAGCTGTTGAGAGCTCTGGATGCCTTTAAGAGCTCAAGATCACTTGCAGTCCTGCTGAGGAGGAGTCAAAGCCCAAGCCCACTCACACCACTGGAGGAAATCGCTGTATTACAGAACTGGCCTTTTGCAAAAAGTGTTTAGTTGAACTAATAAATAATAATAATCATATAAAAAACATAGGCCCAATAGGTATGAATGAGTTTTTGCAGCTGAGTTGGTTGTTATATTTTAATATGTCTATTTTATAGGATTACTTGTATTTCTAATGCCCAAAAGATGAAAGCATAAGGTAGACTCTTGCTGGGAAGCATTTTATTCTGTAGCATCCTTAAACTTGGGAGGATTGGGAATATTGATTGAAACTATGGCTGAAAACCCACTATTTTCCTAGGATTTTTATCAGCTTTACACTAGGGGCAGTGTAAAGGGTGGGCATTGATTTTTAAAGCCCTGTATGCTGGGCATTATCTACCTGAAATGGGAACTATGATACAACACAAGCACCCAAAGAGCACCTTCCACTAGGTGATGATGGGTGATATAATCTCCTATGGAAGACACTTTGGCCCTGAAATGGAATTTTTTTGACAATCCCAAAGAGCCAAATATGCCCCCATTGAAGACACGGTAGAACTGTCTACTTCTTCAGGCTTTTGCCACAGAGCCTTGTATTTGATATCTTGTAATTTGGTACCTAATCACATGTCACTCGCCCAGCTGCAGAAGCTCTGCACACAGGGGCATACATTCAGGTACAGCAAAATGAACCTCACCATGAAATGAAGTTTTTGAAGGGGCAAAAAGATCTTAAGTTATCCAATGCCCATTGCTGTACAGCTGGAGTTGGGTGCCTATCCAACTAGACTTTGCTTAAAACCCCAAAAGTACATACGAGGCTTCAAAAGAAAGAAAATCATGTTTTGTTTCAAAGTATAATGGTGTATTAAAGGTTATTTTTCTGTTGAGACTAAGAGGACATATAGCTGCTGTAGCCAAAGGGCATCCAAAGGTGTCTGAATAATGGAGGTTCTATGGTGTTTGTGTAATGTCCAAACTAAAAACAGGAGCTTGAGAAAAATACGGTCAATTCAGGAGTGTATAAACCCCATAATTCTGCAACCTGTCAGAAGTCTAATAATAATTTTGAAAACTTTTTTCAGCAATAATGTGACATGGCAAGGATAACACGGGTAAAGAAAAATGGCTGAAATTTCCCTATGGGATATGTACTAGGGATATAATAAAGTATCAAAAATACATTCGGAAGCACAGATCATTACAGCATCAGATTTTACTCAGATAGAGCTGGAGGTACATACTGGAGCTTATTTTCTTGGCTGACCATACAATTAAGGAGGACTTTTCTGAGGTCTGGTTTCTGTGTTACAGTGGCACTGATGGAAGGATGTGGGCATCCCAGGAACTGTGCTGGAACAACCTAAACCAGCATTTTCCCCCCAAATTATTAATGCACTTGCAAGCACCATGCTGCGATTCCCCTGGTGTACAGGGGTACAGATGTGGCTATGAGGGGACAAAATTAACCTTCTCTGGCTTTGTCTCTCATACTCAGAGCTGTGCAGGGGAAGAAGAGAGCTAGGAAGATTGGGAAAGTACGGAAAGAGAGGCAGTCAGCACTAAAAAAGCTTCAAAAACTGTATGAATAAGAGAGAGGGGAAGGAGTAAGAGAGAGGGGAAGACAACTGCTAAATGGATAAGAAGAAACTGGTATGAAAACCAAAGGAAGGGATGAAAGAAAAGTAAAAGAGGTTGAATAAGAACTAAACAAAAGAGTGAGAATACATGTACACCTGCAGGTTTAGCGATGACATTCATATGTACAGCTTTGTAATTATATGATGAATGCAAGATTTCTATTTAAAAATACAAAGAAGTGGGAATTTTAATAGTATAGGTTCAGGTTCAATATAAATCAGGTTGGAAGCAAAAGGAGCTGGATATGTCTGTGAGTGCAGACTGAAAGACGGGGATTTTTTTTTACCTCTAAGTGTAAATATTTTCTCTGTAGGAGTATTGAACTGAATCTTGGTTGAACTCTTTTCTGACTGTAAAGTTGGTTTCTACAGCCAGCCTAATAGCGGGACTTTGTGTACAATCATGAGGACTAAATGTTATATTAAAGGTAGAAAGGGAAATTTTTTTCTCTTCTTTTTGTCCATTACCTAGCCCTGCTGCTCTCAGTGAGGCAGAACTGGCAGCAGCCATAAACCCATTATCTGTCCTAACGTGATCACTGAGGTTGAGATGTGGTTTCTTCTTGGGGTGACAGATGAAAAAAGGAGAAATAAAAGATGAAACCAAAACAGAGAAAGAATAAAATCACATAAGTTTAGGGCTCTTGATAACCTCTCTGGGCTGTGATGTGCATTGTCCTAATAAACATGCTTAATTTAACTGCCTGCTCTGCGCGTGCTGTGAATACTGGAGAAGAAACGTGCTTGTTGCAAAAACTGTGGAGAGTCTCTCCTGCTTCCATGGGCTCTGCTTTCTCTGACACTAAGGTAACACAGGGAAATAAGGAGGGAACAAATCCAGGACACAGATTTTTCTAGAACCTCTGACTTTGGAGGAATGGTTCACATGTCTCTAGATTAATACAAATTAGGTTTCCTTGCTCCTATCCATTCTCGAGCTAGGGAGAAAGGGAAGAGGAGATCAGGGTTAGTATCATCCCTAGGGAATTTCAAGAACAAGTTAAATTTACAAACAAGTCAGATGAAAATGGAAAACACAGGCTTTGTTACCAAAAGGGTCATAATAAGAAAACCCCCGCTCAACTCATGCAGAGATAACCCAGGGATCCTGGAAATGGCAACTATTCTATCTGTTGCTCTTCTAATCCCATATTTTGATGCCATGATTGTTTAGATCAGGGCTGTAAATGAGCCCATAAAAACCACAACACTTGAATACCTAAGTATATCAATTATTTGGTCTGGTCTCCTAGATCATGAGCTTGGACTATGCTGTGGGAGTGGGGAAAGGGAAAGCGAACGATGCCTTGTTATTTTAATTTAATCCTAGCTCCCAGCAAAGCATTAGGCAGAAAGTTATGATGGACCAACCTGCAGAGAGCTAAACTGCTTTCAAAACTCACGGCAGCTTTTTTATTAAGAGAGGGGGAAAGAAAGTAGTCAGTAGCTTGTCAATGAGCTGAACCTCAAGAAGACGCAATGAGCACAGTGAGGAGGATTTTGATGCTTCAAGATAGGGGGAAAATTAATCGCACAAACTTTCGAGAAAAGGTTACAAGAAGTCCAACATATTTGTGAAAGAAAAAAACAAACCCTAGAGCTGACAGAAGGTTTAAGATCACATCTCAAGATTTTAATCAGGTTTCTTTAAAGCCAACCATGCCACTACAAGGCGTTGGTTTTGGAACAGGAAAGGCAGTTTATGCCTCCTGCCCCGCAGCGGGAGAGCACAGAAAAACCTGCACCCCGTTCCTCTGTCACTGAGGCTGCTGGAGAGTGAGACAATTTGCTCCTTGAGAAAAGATTCCGAAAGGATGCGCGTCTCCTTCCCAAGTGGAAAACTCCGCGTCCGAGTTCGCTTGAACTTTGAAAGTTTGAAAACTTCAGCCGCACGTTCCGCACCTCCGCGCGGCGAGAGATGCTCCAAGCCCGCACGGCGGGTGGAAAGGCACCGCAGTTCCCCCCGGCCCTGGTGCCCCCATCCCCGCCCCGGTCCCGGTCCCAGTCCCCGTCCGAGCGCCCCGCGGTACTTACGCGCGGGCGGG
>VZTA01028642.1:39764-76383 GCA_013398855.1 Mohoua ochrocephala
TCCCCCCGCCCCGGGGCGGGATCGCCGCCCGCCGCCGCGGGGATGCCGCGCTCCGGCCCCCGGGGCTTCCCAGGGAACGTCCTTCCTCGGCTGCTCTAACTGGGAAAGTTGGCTGCAAAGCCTACAGGTGGCTGGCAGAAGGTTTCCTGGGATTTTCAGAAGTTCTGGTCCCTACCGTCCTACCCGGGAGGGACCACAAGCGATGCTGCCTGTTCCTAGCGGGAAGCTCCCCAGCGCTCCCCGTTCCTAGTGGGAAAGCTGTGAGGAGGTGTGGGCCCAGCAAACACCCATT
The DNA here is from genome assembly GCA_013398855.1 of Mohoua ochrocephala. NCBI lineage: Eukaryota > Metazoa > Chordata > Aves > Passeriformes > Acanthizidae > Mohoua > Mohoua ochrocephala. The sequence goes on from VZTA01028642.1 coordinate 40,057, forward strand.
TATCTGGCTGTGAATGTCTTTGAGAGTTTGTGCCTGGGGGAAAATATGCCGCGTTTCCCTTAACGGGGTAAATGCTTATCGTGCAGATACAGCAGCCTCGTTAGAGGATGGAAGTGGTTGGGATACAAACGTCCGCGTCAAACGCTCTCTTACGGCTCCATGTACGGGTGCTGTATCGCTGATGAAGGATTATAATTTGCCTGCTGGGTGATCGGAGAGGCCTTTTTGAGTGCGTGACTTGTTACTTTTATGATCAATTATACCCTTTGTGTGAAAGCAGAAATCATGTTCTCAGCACTACTTATCTTCACAAAGGCCCATCCATTTTGCAAAGGACTGTTTTCCACATAACTGTCATCATTGCTGTTGTTGTTATTTCTGTTTATTGCTACAACTCTAGCTTTGAGAAGCTAGAAGGAAGCTAGTTAGAAGCTAGTTAGAAATCAGGACCTTATTAATGGTGAATGATGGAGCAAGCCACCAAAAAGATCATTGTTCCCCAGAGCAGGCTTTGTAAAATAAGTATAAGGGTGTGGGTACATCATCCTACCCCTCCCTTCAAGTGTATCCAGGAAAAGTCAGAGTCAAGGAGGGAATGACCCAGCACAACATGGGATTTGCCTCACAACAGTTCTTCCAACTTTAAAATCATGGAACCAAATAAAAAGGCCTTATACATTTGAGGAATTAATTGTGAGACAGGAATAAGGCATGAGACCTGTGTGGTGCAGGGGCATCCCTGTATTCCCAGCAGGTGGTGGGGAATAGTTGGCAACTGCCAAGAGCTCCCCTGGACTGGCCTCAACATGCCCTGTGTCCGTCTGGATCAGGAACTGGAACCAAATCTTGCGCAGGAGGGGAGGATGGCAAAGCCCTGCTTTGCTGTCCCTTCCAAGAGCCCTACCATCCACTCAGCCTTCTTCCTTCGGTGTCATCTGCTCCACTGCAGCTGATAGTGATGCCAGCTTTTATCCTGACCTTGCAATGGTTATGAGGTGTGCTCTGTCACTTTATTCCGCTATGCTTGGCACACGCTTTTACCCAGCACTACAGCAGGGTAATTCTGATGGATGGTCTACCTAATTCCAGCTAGCATGTGCCTTTATATTGATCTCTCCTCCTCCTCCCCCCCACCCCACCTCCCCATCACCTTTGAAATCAAAGAAAGTGATGGGGTTGTGAAATCAAGGGATCAACTGAGCTATGCCAACTGGCAAATGTAGGAGAAACGTTGTGCCCTTGTGAGGACCTGCAATTTCCTTGCGATCTGTCTGCGTGGCACTGCTGACCCTTTCCCAACACTCAGCTGCCAGGGTTGAGCAGTAGCAGGTTTCTGGGTTCCTGCAGCTTGGTTTCCTATGGGAGGAGTAACCAGTGAGGAAAAATCTGTTTATACTCTTGCATTATTTACATGTGCCCATATACACTTATTTGGGGAGGAGATGGTCAGAGGGCAAGCAAGACAGTCCCATCTCCAGACTTCTTCTGCCAAGTCACTCGTTCCCAAGGAGCAGCTTGGCTCCAGACTGACTGCATGTGTGGACTTGGTGGGAAGAAGCAAACTCCCTTCTGCTGGATAGTTTGCCTGTCCACAGAACTGCCTATACTCTCAAAGTCAGGCAAAGTAGTACATCATCACAAAAAAAAACCCCAAAATGCCACAAAATTAAAAAGAATATTTGTTTGACAAGCCATCCTGGAAGAGCACGGGGAGCAGCATGGCTGAGTGACACCTGCTGTCACTCTTTGCCTGGCAGGTGTCATGAGTTGCCCCCATTATCCGCAACATTTGATGGTTTGCAGGATTTCACTGATGCTCAGATGCCTTTGAGGATATTTTTAACGAGGGTGTCAGAACAGTGTGTGGTGTTTGAGGACGTGACTACTTTTCTCAGTAGAGTCCCTGCCGGGAGCAATGGCACTGCTCTGCCTGTGTCATGCCTGGGAGACAAGGCGCTGTGAGCAGCCTCTGTGACCTTTAGGGCTTGCTGTGGGGTTGTGGTGGTGACTTGTAGGGGCAGACCGGCCTCGCTGCGATGTAGCCATTTTTGGGCAAAGGTGGTTTTGTGTGCTGCAGCCTTGTGAGAGCTGGTTAACTCAAGCTGGTTTGGGAATGAGCTGCACTCTCATCTTTGGCAGCAATGCCAGTGTAGCACAGGCTGCAGGGGCATTTCTCTGTCCTCATCTGCTTCTCTTTTGCCTTCAGCATTTTGACCTCCATGTAAAGTACCAGTGGCTGGGAGGTGTTTCATAACTTAAGGCTCACTGAGGGCTGGATTTGTGCTGATATCAAGACATATCAGATCTCTGAGCCTCCTCCTGCCCATTCAGCAGGTTTGGCAGAGCATCGTGATTAGCCGTGTAATTATAAATCTTGTATTAATAATGAATATGTCTTTATGCTCGTGTGTGTAAGAGCATCTATCTTGTGATCAAATGCAAAAGCCATTCAATAATCTGTAACAATCATACTTAATTGCATTCAGCCCACTGATTTGCATTCAGCCCACTAATTCACCTAAGCTGTCAAAGGGAATATTGTACACACAGGGAGAAGAAATTTTACCCCCCTGAAAGTGCACCTATCCCTGAACACTGTGCCCCCTGAAACTGAGAAATGTTACCCATATACATCAAAATGTTTTGATGCCAAATTTTTTTTTAACATGCCTAAATTAGAATTGTAAGCAAAAAACTTTATTTCTGATGGAAAGACACGACCACTAATCATGCTGTTTGCACATCTGGTCCTGAGTTAATATCTATCCAAGATGAAGCAGTAATTATCCATAGCATAGGCATATACTCACATGGTGTTAAACCTAAATTGACAGGTTCAGGAGCAACAGCAGTTTATACACAGAGGAACCTTCTACAGCTCTGTAACTACTACAAAACTACTACAAAGGGTTTCACACCTGCATTCTTATCTGGCTATATGATCATAATGAATGGCAATATATGTATTTTACAGTTCAAGGAACCATCTTTATTCTGGCAGTACCTAAGTGGGAGATTAAGTTTGATGGGTTGAAGTGACACTGAAGTCACAGGGAATTAAAGACATGCCTGATGTTATTCTTCTGCTCAAGTGCTGGCAGAGGCAGGGATTGCTTTACAGATGTTGGAGTGCTCTCCTGAATCCTTGCCTCAAGGCCGCTGTGCAGAAGTGTACGTGAGCCCTTCTGCAGAGAGGAGTTGCAGGAGTGATAACAGCTGCCAGAGCCGCAGCTGTAGGTTGTGGGTTTGTTCTGCACAGGCAAAAAATGCAAACAGGAAAACCCCCCAGTCCTTCTGCCATTGGATCTCCCACTGATGTGAAACGTGGGGTTGATGGAGCAAGGACTGGCAGATCTGGCTTGGAGGAGCTGGCACGAGGTTTCTCACTCAGGGCTGCATCCTGTCAGCCCACTTTGCTCAGGAGCAACCCAGAACTTGCAGTCATTGTAGACCCAGTTTAGGCCAGTTATTCTAATTTACTATCTTTCCTTCTCTTTCCCCATTTATTAACCTTAACATGTCTTTTTACAGTTCCTCAGAGAAGCAGAGCCAGTGGAATACTCCTGTGCAGAAAAAATTGCTTCTGAGATCCAGAACACAGCTAATTACAGTGCTACAATTAGCTGAATGCCCTTAACAGAGTCCAAGGGGGGAAATCATAGTGCAGCATCTGCTGTAACATATGCTTTTCTAGTTTCCAGAAGATAACAGTGAGCATGTAGGCTGCCATGGATTGTGCTTTCTGCCTGAAAAGCAGAGCAGCCCGCAGATGCTCCAGTATTTCTTCCACCCGGACTCTGTTAAAAATGTCTGATGCTGCATGCATCTGTCATGAGGAATTATGCCTTTTTTTTTGGCTTTAGTCTCCTACATGCAGACAGACTTACAATGGTGCAATGGTCATTCAGATCCCATCGTTCCTGAGTGCCCACTTCATCCTAAGGGCAGGTGTCACACCTAGAGCAGCACAGAGGTAGCAGGCAGTATGGCACAGCACAGGAGTTTGTGCTTACTGCTTTCTGTGTGAGGTTTTTTTTTTTTCACTGTGGAACTGGAAAGATGAAGTGCTTTTCTGTGTACTGTTTAGTGAACTAAACCTAAAGTAGCTCATTATTTTCTATCCTATAGATTAATTTGGCCAGAATAGTTGATACAGCCCTGCTAACATACTGCTCAATGTGCTGAGCTGTGTTAATTACAGTTGAATTAGAGCTGACAATGAGTGAGCCAGCTTAGTCAAGAACTGCTTCCCATTTAACACAAACCTTCAGCTCCTTTCCATTACTTGGATTTTTTATCACATTTTTAACATTTCTCTGTCTTTTGCTTTAACCAGGCCCAGAACTCCAAAAAGAAACATGTTTGTAAGGACACTGTTAAAAATACATCAGTACAGTCACAAAGCAGCAAGTAGTAAGCAACTTTGGACCATATCCATCCTCCTGAGTACTGATTAATAGGAGAGTTTGTTTACAGAAAGTGGGTCTCTGTTATTTAGCCAATTACTTAATGATCGACTCTTTCTTCCCAGTTTGTCTGGCAGCATTGTGCTGTGATTTGTGGCAATTCCTGACCAAAAAAATATTAAGTTTTTGGGAAGGGCTTTGGCCAGGGTATATAAACCAGTGATTTACCTCAAGTAAAGGCTGGAGGAAGGATGCTGAGAGAGAAAGAAGCCTGTGGCTCCTCTGTAAGCAGTTGGAAAAGAATCTGGCTCTGGTCAGGTCTGCACAATTGTTAGAGTGCCCCAGGACTTCACTGGGTGTGCTTTCAGTGTACTGCCAGAGCTGTCAGTTCTTCATGAATATGATGACAAGATTAGTGCTTGTGTCTTTATGAATTAGAGGACTGTGACCATTTTGTGGGTGTTCTGTGTCCTCATGTGGAGGCTGTGAGTGTACTGGGGAGTTAACCCTGGGCTCTCAGCAGTGAGAGCAGCTCTGCAGTGGAGGGTAAATTAGGAGAGTCAGGGGAGTGGGATTTTTCCCACTTGGGCCCTAGAATTAGTTCTCTGACTGACCCATCAGTTAAATCTGACTTAGCTATAACTGCGTGTGAGCGTACACCCGCGGGTGCCAAGTGAGGCCAGTGGGGCTCCCCGTCTGCACCAACGCCCGAGTGCCTGAGAGGGGCACTGGATGGAAAAGGCAGGCTGTGAATTTATACAGGTACAGCTACACAGCAAAGCCTAGAGGCTGGGGAAGCTTTGAAGTAGGATGAGTTGTAATCTTTATTCACTAGATGACAAACCCCCTGGTCTTTGATCCAGTAATCCGTGTGTCAGTTGGATGATAAATCCAATAATTAAGTACAGCGTAGTCTTTCAGTCCCTCTTCTGAAGACTTTCTTTCCCCCTTTTATTTGTTTTTTGTCTGTTATCTCAAAATGTCAAAAGAGGGTGGTACAGCCATTTGCAACGAGGTCTGAGCCATTCACAATGAGGTCTGAGCCTGACTCCTCTGTCACTTTTAGCACATATTATGCACTGATTTAAAGACGATTTTAAAATAAATTAAAGCCATCGTGAGAAATGAAGGGAGCCCTGCTCTTCTGGGTTGTGTTTGATGCTTACCTAGTTGAATTCAGGAAGAAGGCATTATTAAAGACATAAAAGCTGTCTCTGTATCAGGAGCTTGAAACACTCCAAGGGAAACAAAATCTGTTGTGCTTAGCTGCTGTAATTTTAGAGACAAATTCTGCTCATGTTTGTAATGGCATAAATTTGAATTTGATTGAACTCTGGATTAACATTGCTGCAAATGAGACCAAAAAGTGACTTCCAAAGTTCACGAGGTAAGAAGCAGTTTTGCACCCAACCTTGTTAATCTTGCATATGTGTCTGCTCCATGCTGTGGGATGCCACCCTGGACAAAAATACCTGTGGCACATATGATCTCTTTTTAATGGTCCTAGTCAGAATGGGTGTTTTTACTTCTATCAGTAGATGTGGCCAGATTTGTAAAATTCCACTGAGTTTCTACACTTTGCCATTCCCATGATATTTGGATACTGTGTGAAAAAAAATAATGGCATGCTGCCTAGATCCTGAGATTTTGTTCAAGTATTTCATGGACTTTCAGGTTCAAAAGGGCTGCAATTACATTGAGTTTCAATTGCCACACAAGGCAGGCCAGCTCGTGTGATTCTGACAGTGCAGAGATGGATAGGGGACACTCTCAAAAGACTGCAGTAATTTCAATAATTAAATATTGGTTTAATAGTTAGTACAAGTTCATTAGATAAAAATAATACCTCACAAACTGTTGATAAAAAACCAGAACTGCCCATACTATGAGGGATTACTACTACTGCCCATACTAGTAAGGATTAAATAAATGCTATTTTTTGGGTAAATATCATAAAATGGTTTTGAAAGCACTTAATACTTCTGTTTTTCCTGGGAGTTCATTAAAATAGAAATTCTTGAGTTAGACGAATATATGTAGACTTAGAAGGGAGAATAATTCCAAGTCTTGGTGTTCATTTCAAAAAGTAGTCGTGTTATCCATCTTCAGCTTGTTCACTTTCTTACCTCTTCCACTGACATCTAAGAGGGTTACATTATTTCAAGGTCAATATTTCCAAAGTGATCCTCTCCAAGGGTGTAGGACGTTGTGTAATTGGCCATCGGTCAGAAAATGCATTAATAATGATAAAGCGTGTAGGAATGATTTCTGCTTGCCCTTATATGCCTTACAAAGCATGCAGCTCTTTTTTTCCCCAACTCAGTGTCAAATTAATGGAGTCTGTCAGCTGTTTAGGTAAAGAGCTGGAGCAGGCATTATGTTTTTGGAGGAGATGCATGTGACAGTGTTTTGCATTGTCAGGCCGAAATCCAGAAAGATTAATGTTTTCAACCATCTTGACAACCAGATTATCTCCCTGAATATACAGTGCCTAGTAGCCCTAAAGAAAGACTGTTTTGTAAAACCTTTTAACGATTACTGGCAGAAATTCAAGAGAAATGCAAGACATTTTGATTTACACCAACATGAAATGAGATTGGAATCAAGATCTAAATGATAGGCACTTTTGGTTTACTTGTGATTAGCCTCATATGCCTCTTTATTTCTTTCTATTTATTTGTTTTTTTTCTTTTCAGTAGTGCTTCACTGGTGTGGATAAGGAGTTAATGTAATGTTGGGAACAGCCCCAGGAGATGACTGACCCCAATTCTTTCATTTCTTACCTGGGTTTAGCTGTGATGTGTTTTTGCAGAAGTCAACAGCATCACCTGAGGTTGAGGAGCTGGGGCTGATACCAAAATTCTCTGCCTGCCTATTACCTATCCAACCACTGCAGGAGCAGCACACATCTCCAAAGTTTGGTCTGCAAGCTTCTTCTAAAGCTCATGGAAGGAATGAGACCCCTCCAAAAAAGCGAGCCCAAGTCATGCAAGCTGTATAAAGAGCCATCCAGAGCAAGCCAGGGAGCTCTGGGCAGAGATAGGAATATGAAGCCCAGCTCACTCTAGAGCTGAGTTCCTGAAGGCAAAGACTGCATCCATTTAGGATCCAGAGCTGCAAAGCACTACACCTAGCCTTTGGGAGGAGGAAATCCTTGCAAACTCATCCCTGTCTTTTAAAGAGCTTCCACAAAGGGAAGAAATGCTGCTGCCTGTAAGGGGAAGGGAGCCTGGGTTTGGTGCCTTTCCTGCTCAAAGGGGGCTTGGATTTGTGCCTCCCACCTTCCAGATGAGTGATTGGGGCTTGGTTGGGCCTTGAGCACGTATAAGCTGCTGCCTGGAGTAAAGGAAGCTAAGAGGTGGTTTTTCTTATGTTTTTTAGTTTGCTAGAACTTTTTCTTGCTCCTATTTTTTTCTGATTCAAATTAGCTGAGAGGTCTTTGCTGCTGTGGCTTTGCTGCCCTTCTTGTGTGTTATTATTGCTAATGTCCTTCTGAGATGTGTGCTCTACCAGCTATCTCTGGAACACTTCTCTAGTTGTTTTCCCATCAGGACACGCTCTTGTTCTCCCACTGAGCTTAGCCTACTGTGGATGAAAGGAAGTGTTTTGTCTGGCTCAGCAGGGCCAGTCTTGTTTGAATACCAACCAAAGGAGACTGAAAGCAAGTTGTCAGGCAGTGGCTCGCATCACCAAGGCCCCATGAAGTGGGAAGGGCCACAAATGACATCTTAGTTCTGTGTTTCTGATCATTTATTTGTTTGGATTTGGAGTCATTGTCTACTTTTATGTGTTAATTTGAGATGTCCCACTGCCCTTCTGGAGCCATGTTCTCCCATGTACAGCCTCTCAGCTGCGCATTCCCTGATGCGCTTCAGATCCCATCTCTTGGCCTCCTATGGGTTGTAAGAGCTTCCTGCTCCCTCCAAAGGCATTTGGGCCAGCAAAGCTTGCCTTGGCACTCTTCAGCTCTCTCCAGTCCCACTGCTCCTGCCCTGGCCCTGCCAGCCCAAGGTGGCCAGAGGAGCAGGTCCCTGAGGTCTCTAGGGCTCTCGCTGTGCGTTCACTGCCTGGCCAGCAGGCACTGCTACCCTGAGACTCTGGCATGCAGGGAACTTGATTTTTCCAGCTCCCACACAGCATCCTTTCCTACTCCATTCAGTGCTAGTTTGCTCTGCTCACGCTCTCCTACCTCTCCACGCCAGCCCAAGAAGCCAAAGGCGTTGCCAGCTGTAGGGCTGGTGCTGCCCAGCCGTGCCTCTTGCTGGCTCCCCCGAGCACAGATGAAGCCTGTGTGTGAAGGGGAGCTGGGAAGAGCTCTGGCTCAGGCAGCCAGCAGTTGCTGCATGCCCAGATCACACAGCAAGCACCCTTTGGCTCAACTCTCCTGTCTCCACCTCGTTCCTTTTGGCTCAGAGGAAGTGTGGGATTGTGTGCATGGCTGCCAGAGGAGAGCGTTTTCCAGATAAAATGAAGCAGAAGAATATGGGTGGGATAAACATCAGAAAGATATTTCGTGGAGCTTCCCCTACTTTCCTTTTTCTCTTCTTTCTCAGTGTGCTATGCTCCTTTCCCAAGGGCAGGCTGGCCACAGGATCCTAATGTTTCTTTGCTGTCATGAGGGCATTTGTTGGTGTAGCTGCTGAGAATGGGGCCAGGTTGTATCAGTGTGGTTGCTTTAAGCCTCCACTTCAGCTGCTTTGGGTTCAAATAAATAGGAACAGGGTGCACTTCTTGTGAGTTCATATGTAATTGATGCAGCTCCACAGAAGAAATTTGTTCAGCACATCTCTTGGTTGTGAAAAATGTAGAGGTCAAGATAGTCCCTTTTCACACCTTTCCTCATTACTTTTTGATGTGTGTCTTATTTAGATGAGCAACTGGGAAACTTAAAAGAGAAAAGCAAATATTCTCTTTTAAAAAAAGTTTTGTTGCTTTGATCTTTATTAAATAAATACATAATTGATTACCAAATCCTAAAAGACGGAGTGAGCATCGACACTCCTTATGTATCCATGAAAAAGCTTTGCACAGATTTGTATTCTGCTAAAGGGAGTAAGGCGCTCAAAATGAAAAGAAAAGCCAACGTTTTAATTAGTGATGAATAAAAAACTAAAGGAGATGAGTGATTTTTAATTCTATACTTTTTAAATTTGTGAGCATGTGCGAAGAGTGAAGTACTGTAACAACAAGAAGTTATTTGGCTTTTTTTAAAATTTGTCTCTGGTGTCTGGGATGCCTTTCAGTTATTGGAATTGCGTGGGTGTGAGCAATCTCATGAAAAGTAAGTTGAGCACACTCAGAGGCTGAAGTTAGTTGTATGCATTAATCCCACTGAGTTTAGGGGATGAATGGTGTAGGTACAGCTGCCTGTGGATCCATGGAGCAACAGCTCCTGCTCTGCAAAGGTCTGCTAAAGAGGTAAATACTTGCTGAAGCTGCCATGGGAGACAGGTATATCAGTATATCCCATCCTCCATCTTCCCACAGGAAGCAGTCAGACCCAACTTTTATAACCCAGTCCATTTGTCTACGCTCATCTACTCCAAGTTCATGTAGCTGTGACAGGGTGGAATTTGTCCCAGGGTGTAGTCGTACATCAGTCTTTAGATGCGACTTTACTTCTATGTAAAAACTGATGCAATTTAGGTGTGCAAAAGAAACCTGAATTATGGATGGTCCAGGAAACGCCTTTTGAGCAGACACATGTTTGAGAGAGCACTGGTTTAATCAACTGGCTTGGTGCCAGCCCAGATCTAACCAGATTGTCCTCATGCCAAAGTCGAGGCAGATGGCTTGTGAGAAACGGCTCGCAGAACGGAAAAGAACAGCAGGAAGTTTTCACTGGTTTGGAAAGGCTCAGTCTTGATTCAGAAATTGTGTTCCAGAAGAAAAGCACAAGCTGCTTGGGAGAGGAGGATAGGTCTGAGGCTCTCCCATCCCCTCTGCCCCTGGCTTGGGATGTCATGGGAGAGCTGCACCTCAGCACAGGGTGTTCAAATGTGGCGTTATTTCACTTGTTCCACATCCCAAAGGTGCAAAGGGAAGATCCCTCTGTCACCTCTCAAATTAGGTAGACTCAACCTGATCCATTTCCCCAAGGACCATTTCCTGGAAGAGCATTATTAGTGTGGATGACAAGTCATTGCAGAGGGCAGTATGGCTGGATCTGTGGGATGACTGGAGTGTGGAACTCCTCGTGCATCCAGTCATGGTCTGACTGAGTGAGGAGCTCATTGTCACTGAAATCAAAACCACTTGATATCAGGCCAAGATGTATCTGAAACAGAACAATCTTTTGAAATCCCATAGCAGTTATAGTCCATCCAAATGAAAATTAGCTCTAAGTTCAATCCTTAATTACCCCTGCTCTTTCTTTGCTCATTAACACTAGAGCTGTACACAAATGTACATACTCTGTGTGGCTTGGGGCCAGTCTTTAGATATGTTTAACATTTCAAAGAGTGAGAAATACACAGGGCAGAAACGTGCAGATGTGATGGAAAATGCAAATAGCTACCAATAACAGGCAGCATTCCCTGTCACCCTGCTGCCGTTCGAATCAGCACTCACGAGACTGAGTAGGGATTCCATTTCCGTAGCTCAAACATCAAGGTGTTCCTGAAAACAGAACTTCCAAGTGTGGATCTACTGTTTCCACAATGCTGTTGGGATAAATCCAACATCATAAATACCTAAATAGATGGGAAAACAATAGCAAACTTTTACATGGTGCTTTTACATTTAGCGCTTCCAGTCCTTCAAGCATCCCTCTTCACAGGTTAGTGTTACTGAAAGTTAAGAGCTGAGGAATCTAGAAGCCAAGTCACTCATCAATGGCACATGGGGAGTTCAAATGATATTTTAATCACTGGCCCTTCCTTATTTTACAGGGGTAAATAGTGATTTCTGCATGAGCTGGTACTTTGGGTGCTCGGCTCTGCACCCGCAGGCCCAGATGTGATGCAACAAGGAGCACGTCCACAGCTGGATCTGCTGCAGCCCATTCAAGTCTCCAGAGCAGCCCATTGATTCATCTGGCTCTCACATCCTCGATTTCCCAGACTGTTTTTTGTATTAAGAACCTGGTGTTTAGATATCTCTAATAATTTCCTGCCCGGTAGGCCAGGTACTTAAATCCCTACTCAACGCCATTGATATTTGTGTTTCTGCACAGGAGAAACATCCACTGATGCAGAGGAAACTTGCCTGAATGAATAAAAGGATCAACCAGCTCTGTTTGTTTGTCTACAGTGCTAGTTGCTCACAAACTCTCCTGGGTCTGTGCATCTGCATATTCTGTAAGGACTAATTCTGCACCTTAGCATCGTCAGCTCTCCTCACTGAGTTTGCTTCACGCTTTCCACTGAAATACTTCAGAGTTCAAGCGCAAGTGAGATCGCTCCTATAACCTGTGATGTCGTGTTACTACTCTTGCAGTAAGAAAACCCTGACACAGTGATCTTGAGACAACATTTTTGATGTATCTAAGTTTAAATACATCTAAATCCATTCTATTTTCTGCTGTGAGGAAGTTGTGATTTTTTTTTTCTCCTTGACTTGATTTTTTTCCTTTTGTTTTCAGATCTTGTCATAATACAAAAGTTGCAAATGAAGGCACAAGTTTTACAGTTTTGTCTTTTCAGTTTTTTTTTTTTCATAGAGACCCCACAGTGTAATGTGCCTTAATTAATGGAAAGCAAGAATGGATTGCATAAACTCCCAATGAATATTGTCTTAGCAAATTAAATCTGATTTAATGCTTTAAGCCGAAGACATATTTGCATAGCTAATGAAACTGATTAACTTGGAATTAATTTGCAATGTTTAGTCATAAGGCTTAAAACTAAAGTGATGTTAGTAATGTGTTGATTATTATTAGTACTCAAGATAATCAGGCTTGCTGGATGATTAAATGTAAATACACAGCAAAAAAATTGGTTCAGGTTAATAAACAATTTCAAATAGGAAAATGCCCCATGATGATAAAGTGAAACGAAGGAGTGTTAATTGTACAAGCAGAAGTTAAGAAAGCTCGAGTTCCCTCTTGTCTGCTGGAAGTGGGTGAAAAGCTGCTTCTTTTTAGCTTCCCTGTGATTTGATAATGATTTCTTTGTGGTCTGTGTTACACTTGTGTCCGGGAACACTCAGTATGGGCCACGGACCTGACGTACCCGAGTGCTGTACAAACAGATCTCGGTGAGCTCAGGGAAGTGTGGACAGGAACTAATGGGTGGAGGAGATGGTTTGTCTGCAATGGGCAGCAGGGACCTTGGTTTGCCAGAAGCTTCATTGCAGCTGTGATTTTTTTTTTCCCTTTGTTCTGCCAGCTTTGCAGCAAAATTTTGGGATGGGGTTGCAAGGAGAACCATGTAGAGGCTTTCAGAGATGTGTAGGAAAATCCCCCTTTAAGATGAGGGGTCTATTGAACAAAGCGTGGAAGTGCATGCTTAAAAATGAAGTGGTGGGATGCTAAGGGGTGGTACAGCCGACTTGTAAGGATGCAGAGGTTGCCAGCACCTTTGCATAAAATTGCCTATTTAAATAGGAGTGTTTTCTGTGCTTTGAATTTTCATAGTGTGAGAGTCAGATCAGAGGCGACTAGACAATTTCTTCACTTGGTCACACTAATGTAAATACCAATTAAATGGATGTACAAATTTGTGTTCATACAGCTGTGAGCAGAATTTGACCCAGAGAATCATCCTTTCACCCCACATTAGCACGCTCTTATGCTTTGTCTATAGATTAGGTGGAAGAAGAATAAATCAAGTCAACTTTTGCTCATTAAGAAGAAGAACCACTTTTCTGTTTGACTTCTCTCAGATTCTTTCTCAGGCTGACGTGTCCACAGAACTTATAAAGACAATGTTGGGGGATGGCAAATGTCCTCTTCTGGGTCTGATAAACATGCCAGTTTGGGCCAGCTGACTGTTGTGCCCAATGTGCTGGAGTCAGTGTAAAAGATCATGTGAACTTTCCTCATCTGCTTCACTGTGAAGTCTGTAGTAAGCTTTACCTTCATGGCCAAAGTAAAATGAATGGCCATATGACCATTTTTGCTTCAAAAGGTGGAAACTTGCAGCAGAAGGGTAACAACAAGCATGTGGCGATGCACACATGGTGGTTGTTGGCAGCAGAGAAGCAGATGGAAAGTGCAAAACTACCTGTTCCATGTGCCAGTGCATCTCCTGGTCATGTCTCCTTTTCACTTCAGTGGCTGGGTCTCACCCTCCGTGAATCTTGCCTTCCCAATGTCTGAAGATGTGTGTGGTATGAATTTTTTGTTTTCCTTTCTATTTTGCTCTCCTTCCTTCATACCACTAGATTTTGGTTCGGATCATTTTGACCTAATTCTCTCCTTTGACTCCTTAAGATGAAGTTTTGCAATGCCTGTGGCTTATAATCCTATCTCTGTTTTGGCTGGTGAAGTGTTGATAGCCACAAGAAAAAGGCTAAATTTAACTAAGCTGAAAAACCCTTCCTGCACAGTATCACAGTGTGCTGCCAGTCACTCCGATATCTCAGGGGGCCTTCCCTACGGGATAGCATCCCTAATTCCACAAAATTCTCTAGGATCCCAGGCTGCCAGTAGTTAAACTGCATAAACCTGGGTTGTCTCGGCTGAGTAATAAAGTTGTGCAGCTCTGCCATCTCTAACTTAGCAGGGCTCTGGTCACATTCACATCATCCAGATGCACTTCTTGCTCCCTATCTCACCCTTTAGAGGTGACAGCTCTGTCTTCCTGGGTAATGGGAGTGCATTCATGGGATGCTTCAGGAACTGATGTTTGTATTTGCTGTGGTTTTTTATGTAAGCAAAGAGTGACTTGGAGCTGAATAAGTACAGGGAGGCACGTCCTGGTGTGAAGGCAGATGACCCAGATTGTGTGGGCACATTGTGTGGCTCTGCCAGATGCTTCTGTGTGGCCATCTTTGAGTCTGTCAGCTGAATTGTTCCTCTCCATCAAATGATGGCAATACCTCTTCCTTCATGCCATTGACTTCAGGGGTTTCGTGTTATGATTTTAAAGTGGCTGCCACGACGATGCCCTGGCCTCTGCCTGGATGTTCTAGGTCCTGCTGTAACAAAATAATAAGGCTTTCGTACATCATTGACAAGTCCCACCAGCTTCTCTATGTCCAGGGAGCCCTGGAGGGGCACCAGGTGTGGTAACCTTGTTCCATGGAAAGGTGTCAAGTTTCTAATGCTGTCCAAATGCTGCCACGATATAACCCACGTGTACACACGTGTATGTAGCTCTCAAGGGCTATTCAGATTTACGTGTTCCAGCAAAAATTGAAAGAATCATAGTGAAAACCACTTAATTCAGGGAAGAATCAGGCCCATTGTGAGGTTCAAGATGTTGTCATTTTCAGGATAGTTCTGTACACTGATAATGTTATTAGAAAAAACCTCCTCTATTGCCTCCATAACTGCATAAAATATCTAACCTTACACTGTGTATAATGCATGAGAACAGTGTTTATAACACGAGTTTTCTGCTTATAATGTAATAGTGTTCTTGGTCAGCATGCCTTGATGTTTTACAACCAAATTGTAAGTCCATTTAAATGATTTATTACACCACAGCCTGGTTAGTAAGCACAGGTAAACAAGTTCTCTGGGAAGATTTAAACTGTAAGGACAGTCACTATAAAGCCTATCAGAAATTCATTGCACTTCACAGATGGAACAGATAAAAAAAAGTCCTTAACTGCAGACAGCAGGGAAAGAAAATCCTAAATTATCAAGATGCAATGAAATCCTCTTGCAGGGTGCAAATTGTTGGAAAACAATTTTTATCAATTATTTAAAAGAGAAGATGAAAACTGGTCTTGGTGGCAAGCTATTTTATAAATTTCCAGATGACCTGTCCCCACTGGGGGGTTATGTTTGGGTGGACAGTGAAGGGGAACTTATTGTAATGACTTTTTGTGCTACCAAAACCTGCCACCCATTTACAGACTGAGAAGTATCTGTTCTGATAGTCCCAAGCAGTTAAAAATCACATGTAGCTTTCCTGAAAACCAGTCCACCATGAAAAAGAGTAAATGTCAGGATTTTAAATTTTGTTTTCTATTATTTGGCTTTTAGGCGTTGCGTTTTTCGTGCCCTCCCAACTCCTGCCTGTGACCTTGAGCATTAGATGCTTATTTTGTAGATGGTGAGTTGAAAAACACATCAGCTATTGAAGGATTTGCCATTCAGTCAATCAAGATGACAACACTAAGTTGAAAAGGAGCAACAACAACCACAGTTGCTGGCTATGAGCATGGACTAGGAAATTTAGAGCAAGTGATGGTTTTCAGAGCTTTGAGATGCCAACAAAGCATAGAAAAGCAGGACAGAGCCAGCAGAGAGGCTCGGAGCTGGAGGGAAGGAGCATCTGTGAAATGGCTGTCAAAGCCACAAGCTTGAAATTTTTGGAAGTCTGTAGAGCTGCAGTCTTTGCCAGTTAATGCTGGATCAAGATCTTAGTTGTCCTCCTTCAACAGGAGTCCCTTTGCTTAATGAGGAGCTCCCCTTGCAGACTGGCTACACCACAGCAGTGAACTTGCCCTTGGTGCAAATTTATTGTGGTGGCCCTGAGTGACTCGCTGGAGCCAATGAAGTTGGTGTCTGCAATCAGTGCTGTATCTGATTCAGAGCTGTTGGCTTCATCCTCCAGTTTTGTTGCAAGCCAGATTTTGAGGGACAGGGAAATGGAATAACATGCTTAACATCAGATTTAAAAAAACCCCCAACTTTTTGTCCTTTAATCCTGAAGAATTTGTGTTTTTACTATTTTGCACTGAAGAATTTTACTAGTAAACAATTAAATTACGCCAATACCATTGCTCTTGCAGGGAAGTTTAATGGCCTGCCAAGCTGTACTATGTTTAAAGGAGAAACTTTGCTTTGCTGAATTTGTGATCCTCCAACTTCGATCTTGCTCTGGGAATATGGGAACCGAAGTGCCACCTGCTATCAGTTTTCCCTCATCCTTTATGCAAGCACATATGAAGTCCTTCTTTTGTGAAGATACTTTCTCTAACTTAGTAACTGCTTATGCAGGGAGGAAATGAGAGGCTGAAATCTTTTTTTGCTTCGTGACCCCCTCACTTGCCTGAAAAGAAAGCAAACTGTTTCTCTATCTCACTTTCATCTTTCTTCTGCAACACCCAGACAATAGATGGGCATGTTTTGTTGAGTTCTGGGCAGATTTGACCCGCTGTGAAAATGTATATAATGCTCAAAGAGATCCTGTAAACATCCTGTGTTGATGATAGTGTTAAATGGTGTCTGAATTCTGACTATTGGCTGGCTGGGTATTGACTTTGTGCAAATAAACAGAAGGCTCTTCCCAAAATCTTCCTGTCAGTCATTTATAGTGCACCGTTCCCTCTGCTGCCGGGGTCCTTATGTGGACATCCATTGCACATGCCACACAGGAATATTTAGACCGAGTTCCTCTTGTAACTGCAGTTTGCAGCAAGGTTGTTTTAGGATGGCAAATGTAAAGAGATCTTTGACGTAACTGAGAGTTAAGGTCTGTGTTTGTGTCATACTGGCAAACAAAGGCCTTGAGCACAGGAAGGGTAACAATGACTAATAATTAAATATTGCAATCTATAGAACTTTGTAATTTTCGGTTAAGTCAAATTGCATTTTCATTTCAAATGTCTATTATTGATGCTGAAATAGATAGATTTATGCCTTTACTGAAGATTCATATACCAATCCTGACCCCCCTGCTAATACTCAGTACCTGAAACCCATGGCACATCAAAGCAGTGCGTCTTTTTGAAGTCTGCAGCCATGCATTTGCTTGGCTGCACTTACTTCCAAGGGAATGTGCTGCAGGGACAGTGGGAAAGCTCTGGCTTTGCTGCTGCAGACTAACACAATTTGTGAAGGGCATGAAAATTAACAGGCTAAGCAAGCTGAGACCATATTTTGTTCCCTACTGAAAGGAGGGATATAAAATTTAATGCTTGTATTTGTATGCTTTGTAGATGTGCAGGTTCTGTTTGCTAAAATTTAAAAGAGATAAGAAAGTAGTAGACAGCTGATGCCGTTGGATCTTGTTTCTACAAAGTTGTTGATTCTCTTAATGCAGCAGAAGTTATGTTGCCATCCCATGATCATTTGTTTTTGGCGGTCCAGATCTTTGTCACTGTGGAGTTTAGATGGTGTTCAGCAGGAGAAGGTGGCTGATGATTTCTGCAGTGACTGGCCCTTTGCACAGGAATGTAAATTGTTGATAAAAATACTCCTCACCTGCTGAGCCTCTGCTGAATTCCCAGCAGCCCAGATCCTGCCCAAGGACCACAGCCTTGCAACCCTCCTCTCCCTGCACTTGGCAGGCTGGAGGATGGCAGAGCTGTTTGCTGCCTGGGTGGTGCTTTTGGTAAAGACACAGACAGCATCTGTTTCCAAGATGTTTTCTTCCTTATTTTCACCATTCCCCTCCTGTCCACCCCCCTTTTCTTCCAGGGTAGCGGAGTTGTACTTTGTCAAAAAGGTCTCATATGTGCACACTCACTTATTTTGTCCTTTTTGGTCAGCTGAAGCATGCAGGGGCGTGTTTGACTCCCCACTTCTACAGAAAACATGTAGAACTGACTGCTGTAGGAATTGCCTAAAGTCAGATTTAAGGAAAAGAATAAATCCTGAATGTTTGATGCCCATAATGTGCTGGAATCGGATTGGGAGAGCAACAGTTCATGTTTCAGTCTGTGAAGTGATGTGCTTTGGTATCAAATCTAGGTGAGTGGAATTCACGGCTGGTGTATTAAATCAGGTTTATGCTTAGGTCATGCCAGTGTCCCTTTGAGGATAACCAGAGCACAGTTCTTGCTCAATAACAAAGGTGTAGCAAGAGAATCTGGTCCCTTACAAGTGGTATTCATTTTGCTTTTGAACATTTTACCATTTCCACTGCTAAGGATGGGATAGTGGATGAAAGAGTTCAGCAAACCTTATTTCTCACTGATGTCTTTTCTAAGTAAGCACAGCATTTCAGTTTGATTTACTGTAATTTTTTTTTTTCCCATGGAAAGATTATAAACTAGAGAGCATACTGACTGAAAGAAAATGGCTGCTAATCTTCCGAAACTAATGTTTAATCAGTGATGGAAAGAAAATAAGTAACTAAAAAGCTTCATCCAGCTAATTAAATAAAGCTGGTTATTCTGCTGGAAACAGTTAATGAACCTCAAGTAATATAATTATTTTCAGAATATTAAAGCAGGAAAAAAGTGATTACTTATTTAAGACTAAATAATTACAATGTATTCTTCACTATAAGAGGTTATAGATGCCAAAGACTAAATAACCACTGTGCTTCTGATTCTCCTTAAAAGGGTGTTTCTCAGGAGTTATTACATCTTATGTCGAGCTTGTACTGAATTTTCTTCTCTAAGATAATCTCCAGTGATCTCTGAGGGAATTTGCCTCCCTTGGTGCCTGTTATTATTCTCATTTTTAGGGACTGGCTGTATTTGATTGCCTTTAAAATGAGCAGTGATTGTATTAACGGTGCAGAAGGGATGGGGTGCGGCGGTTCTGCTCACGGCAGGAACAGCTCTGAGGCGAGCCCCGGGTTCTGCTCTGCTGCTCCAACACCGCTGGGGCAGCGGAGTTTGGCCTCACGGGCTCAAATCCTCCCTCGGCTGGAGCTCAGCTCGTCTCTGAAATGCTGCGCATCTCTTCTGTTCCGAGATTACAGATAAGGGGGAATTTCTCTTAGAAAGGCAGGCTGTAGCCTAATTACTCCTGCAAGTGCTGGGAGCTTCCATTTTGGGAGCAGAGTCCGCTTAATGCTGGGCGCTTTGGAAAAAATCCTACCCGGCTCTGTCCTAATAATCACTGTAATTTTTTCCCTTTTAGCATCTGAGAGCTGGCACGTGAGGTGGTTAAAGAAACCCAACACCAGACCCCCTGAGCTAGGAGGGGGAAGCTCATGCAAAGCTGCTGTCCCGGCCAGCTCCAGACAAATGGCTTTTATTTATGAAGCACATCCCCGAGGAAGGGGCAGTTCAGAACAGCCTGTCCTGGGACACATCCCTGAGGGAAAGCGTTCCCGTGCCTGCTCTGCTCCCCTGCTGGCACTGGCTGCTTGCACCCTTCTCTGTCCTCCTGGCTGATTTAAGAGCCACCTCTGCTCCCTGCTGCGGGCAGGTAAAGCCCAGCCCCTGCACCACCCTAATGATGAGTTTGTTCGTGTTGTAAAGGCTCTTTGGTGAGGTGGAAAGGCTCCCTGGTCGTCCAGCTCTCCCCTGTTCATCTGTGCAGGGCTCAGGCTCAGTTTGGTGGTGTAGAAGGCCAGAAAGCTGTGCACATTGGGAAGGAATGGGACTGGGTTTCCAGCTGCCTCCTTAAGCCTGACTCAGCACACTTTCCCGTCCAAGGACATCAGACAAAACCCACAAAGGGCGAAACCTGTCCTCTGCTTCTCACTCCTTTCACTTATCTGAGTGATATTTCTATCACTGATCTTATATTCAGTGCCCCACACCACACATACTCTTACTGCCTGCTCCATTCACTTTGCCAGGAGCAACCACCCAAAATGTGGATCCGGCTCATATGATCATGGAAATAAACATCTCAGCCATTTGAAATTATATCTTACACTTGAGAGAGACATGCTGAGGACACAGAGAAACAATAGGCTTAATTAGGCTTTTAAAATGTGACACATCTATTATATGTTCCTTTACAGCTTTAAAAAAGTCTCGGTTTCTGTATAATAAATCTTGCTGGAGTACTACCATTTAATTAAATGGGAGTCAGCACTGGGAACAATTAAAATGAGTTTATGCACTTTCAGGGAAACCCTATAGCAAGATGTGCAAAATAGCATACAATAAAATGAAAAATTAAACCCTTAGTGGGTTTGAGCTGCTGCATATAAGAAACTTGATAAAAAGCATTTTAAGGGAGTAGGCAATATTACAGTGTGGCAAGTAGTCTGTTCTGCCTCAAAGGTACCAGCCCATGTCCCTTGGATTTTTGCCATTGGCAAAAGACTCCAGATGGACGTACACATCAATACTAATAAGTGAAATTCATCCCTGAGAAAAAAAAGTTTCTTTGAAGCCCTGAATAGGAGGGGATGTCATCTAGCAGAAAGTATGCATAAATAGGTGAAAAAGATATCTCTGCTCTGAATAGTTTCTGAGCTGTTTCAATCAAGAGTTTCTCTGCTTATGGGATTTAGCAAAGGCAAATTTAATTTTTAGGATACAGTTTGTACAGTAACATATGTAAGCAAATAGTGATGCTATCTTAACTAGAACATGATATATACATTTTATGGCATATTAAAATCCATTTCAGCATTGCATTCAGCCCAGGGTTTTTACTGTGTTTCCCCCTCTCTGCCTCAGTATAAACAAGCAGCCTTGAAATGAACATCAAAACTAAATGGCATTGAATATAATGAAGCAACATTGAGTCTAATGAAGCAGAATTGCTATGTAAACAGGGATGCTTTTATCTCATTGGAATTTTTATGTCCTTGCATGTCTCTCAGCTACATTTTTGTAACCTGATTCTTAGGAAATGTCTGATATCTCTTTATGATTGTTAACAGAGACCAAGACAGCACTGTAATGTGTGCTCAGCTGAGTGGTGTGAAAGTAACATCGAGTTTGCTGCTTTAGAAGCAAAACGTTCATCACCCTCATCTTGTTACAGGGGGTTGGCTGCAAAACTTGGTAACCTCTGAGTGTGAAGAGGTCTGCTGAGAAGAACGGGTTGCAGACACTCAAGGGTCGGGTGAAAGTGCCACTTGGAAGCTCCCTGCCTGTGAGCATTCCAGCCCTTTCCTTGTCTGTTAATGCCTTTGTGAAGGCACGGGCAGTAATAACAGAAGCAGTAACACCAAACCTCATAAACCTTTTTCTGGGCTGAGAACCATGCCTTCCACTGTCTTTCTGTAACACAAGCCTTAGCAGGACACAAGCTGGCCTTCCTGTGCCAGGGGAGAGTGAAACACCCAGGCACCTGCTCTTTGCCACCTCAGGCTGTTGCAGGAGCTCTGAGAAAGTCAGTGGTTCCTCCATTGCAAATTAAAATACTGGTAAAGACCTCCCTCAAATACACCTTTTATTATCACCTTCTTTTGATTCTGCATGTGGAAGTCATGCTCTTTAACATATATTGGCTTGCACCTGAACATCTCCCACTTCCTCACAGATCTGAGCTTTTTACCCTTTTGGACAGCAGCTCAAAATTCAGCATTTCAAGTTAATGTGCTGCAGCTCCTCATGTGAGAGCTGGTTTGAGCAGAAGCAGGTGAATAAATGCTGCTATTTGGCAGTGTTGGACATGGAAGTGTTTGTCATAGTACGCTGATATGTGGTGCCCTTTCACACTCTCCACAGACCACTTGAACTTAAAAAAATATGATGGCAAAGTAAATGAATGGAATCTTGTTTGAAATGTAGTCACTGGAAGAAAGAGAAGGAAACCACTGTGATATCTATTGCCGTAAACTGTCCTGTTCTGTAATAGCTACTTCATCTAAAATACCATCAACACTGCCAAATCTTGCAGCTGTTCTTAAACCTCTTGCTCCTGGAAGTTTGGGTAGGGTTTTTTTGGGTGTTTTGTTTGTTTGTTCGTTGTTGTTGTTGTTGGGTTTTTTCCCCTGAAAATTTCTGTTACACTAAAAATTCTTTCTAGGTCTTCGAGCTTTTGCATTTCTCTCTGTGCTGCCTTTTGGTGGGCACAGTGCACAGAAGAGCTTTGGCATAAGATTTTCCATATCTGTGCACTTATATGGGCTGAGGACTTGGGTCTTAAAATGTATTCCTCTCCACGGGTAGTTAAGTCTGTAGTCAGAAATTTAGGAGAATGGCTAGCTGGCCCAGCTTCCAAATATTGAAAAACCTCGAAGTAATGTAGCACATAACTGAAATCACATAAAGTTTTGGTATGGGGAATGAAGCTTCTGGCACCTCATTTTCATTATGAAGATGGCAACAAGGATGGAAAATGTCACGAGAATAATTCACATATGTTTGGTCTTTAGTGCTATAATTATCTAGACCATCTTGCTTTGGGCTCCCCTTTTCCTGCAGAGCTTTTGGGAAAAGGTGGGTTTGGCTTTTACTGGCTAATAAGTACGAGTAATAGCTTGTGATTTGTTTAATATTTTGAACTGAAAGGTCAAGGGTAGGAAGATTAAAAAGTCATTGGGGGAAATGCTCTCAGTAAAAGCCATCTCTTGCTGGAAGTAACACAGCTTCTTAAGTAAGCATAAAGTCAGTTTAAGGCAGCTCCAAGCCCAAACTAAAGCAGAAAGGAGAATAATGTTAGTGTACAGATACTACCAGCTATAGAAGGGTAAGTGAAATGAAAAACCAGACAGGGAAATCATCCTTAGTATCCCCCACAGGGTCTCTGCAGCACCGATTATAATATTTCTGTTGGATTTTTCAGCATGTGCATCTGTCTGAAAGTCAGGGAATCCGAAGTAATGACTGAAGTGTTCTTGAGTCTCTCCTCTGCTTGCAAAGCCTCAGATGAGACTGAGTCATGGAGCATTTTACAAAAAGCTACCTGCTGCCAAACAACTGTCTTGAATCCCAGCATCTGCCCACAACCCACCTCTCCTCTCCCAAGCCTGAGCACCCCCCTTCCCTTCTCTTTTGAATGTGAAAGAGATGGAGGAGAAATTAAAGGACTCTTTTGTCGCACCTTTTTTCCCTGCTCTGAAGGCGCTCGGTTACGGAGGTTCTGCCTTGCCCCACTTCTCTCCTCAGCGGTGCTGCAGTGTGAGTGATGCAGTAAAGCAGCTCTGATGATTCAAGGCTGCTTCTAGAAGTGTTATTTGTGCACTGTGAGAAGTGGAGACCCGAGACAGATGGGTCCTTTTCTTCTCTCAAGGATACTCTGGAGGGTTTGCACATTTTCCTGGGGCCCCAGGCAAATGCACTGCTTGCTTTCCTCCAAAATAGGCTCTTTCCATCACAGAAAATGGGATTGTGTCTGCAAAGATCTTGAAATACGCTATTAATTTTGCATATTTGTTCTGAGTGACAGTGTGGGAGCCTTCTCTCTAGAATATATTTTCATTAAAGCAAGCAGGCTGAGCAGACGCATGGTGGGAGCGCCTAGTTGTGTATTTGGTAGGTAAAAGGCAGGCTTTTTATCATTCTGGTGAAAAGAGGCGAGGAATAGGATGTGGGGCATCGTTAAGAGTTTATTGTGCATTTGAGGATGTCTGCTTTTTTTTAACAACGTAGCCCTCTCGTAGCCCCGGTGAACGTGGGAGCACAACCCAGCTGTACGAGGCTGAGAGCTCAGGTAAGAGCTGCCTTCACCCCCGCCACAGGTCTGCTGGTCCCAGTGAAAGACACTGGGGGCCACACACAACTTCTTCGTACTGAAGGGGTGATTAATGCCAAGTGTGGTATTTTCTCTCAGCACTGAAGGCGGAAATGTACCTGTAATTATCATCCTCTAAGTTAAAAATGTTACCGCAACAGTGCTAGGTCATCCTGACCTTCTGCGGTGGAGAGAGAAAACACTATTTAGTGCTTCTTTTACAGTTTTTTAAGAGCACCTATTTTTCCCTGGGATGTTCTGAGCAGTTAAAGCCAGCCCTCCCACAGAGTAGGATCATGCTCTTCTTATTTAGTTGCAGAAAACATTTACCATATACTACGGCAAATCACGCAATCAATCTTCATGCTAATCATTCTCTGCTGGAAGCTATTTACTACAAAAACTTCTGAAATTTTCTTACTAGCTGGAGAGCTGGCTGTCACAGCCAAGAGAGTGATTCATTTATATTTTTTTTTTAAAAATAAACCCAAAATTGAATACTTTGAAATAGGCTTGAGTATTTCTGATTAGATGGGTAAAGGCTGAACAAAGAGACACTCAGAAATTTTCTTCTTCAGTAGGGCTTCCTCTTTAATCCTCCCAGATCTAATTCTAGCTAGTCACTTGCCTCAGCCTTTATTTGCTCCCAGGTTGCCATTTAAATGACAGGCCTCTGATGATTTGCATTCATTCTGTGGCTTCGTTAATGTTAACTCTGGTTTGCACCAGCAGCTGTGGCTGTGCCCGGGTGTGTGGCTCCCTTCGTGCCCAGAGCAGCGTCTCCAGAGAAGGTTTCAATATCGTGCTGCCCATGAGCACTGCGGCAAGTTTTGCCCCCTCATGCACAGCTACAGAGCTGCCAGCTGGTTATGTGAGTTAGAAATTAAAAAGTTCTGCTGAGCCCTCAGAACCTGCTGTTTCTGGTTTTGTTTTGTATGTACCACACTATTGTATTCTCTTCTATATTGCTGAATTCAGCTCTGAGAAGCAAATGCTTAGATTTCTGCTTCTAATTCATAGAACCATAGAATGGTTTGGGTTGGAAAGGACCTTTAAAGATCATCTTGTTCCAACCACTCTGCCAGGGGCAGGGAAACCTTCTACTAAACCAGGTGGTCTAGTGCTCAAAGCCTCATCCATCCTGGCTTTAAACCCCCTGCAGGGGCATCCACAGCTTCTCTGGGCAGCCTGTTCCAATGCCTCACCACCCTCACAGTGAAGAATTGTGGCACATACTCTTCTTCTAGTATATTTCTCCTCCTGATGAAAGCAGAAAGCTTTGGTTTAGTAACAAAATGTCTGGTGCCTGTCTCTGCTGTTCTGCTGCTTCCCCAGAACATTGCAGTTTGCAGATGGGGGACAAAATGGCAAACCCCAAAATCTCTGCTGGGATCCAGCCTGGTTATTTGTGCTACAGATCTACAAAGCCAGTTGTTGCCAAAAAGAAAAATCATCACTGTCTGCAACTTACCTGTGCGCCTGCATGACATAGCATGGCAGCAAAGGGACTGATGGAATGGGATACATCAGTGCCCAGCTTGTAGAAAACCTGCTGTATGTGTAAAAGGCCTCAGGAGCCAAGCAAGGTTTTGTGTTCCTTTTGCAGCACTGAGGAGGAACACCTAGGTGGATGTGAGAGCTTAGACCTCTTGCTGTGCTCTGTGGCCATTCTGGCTGTGCTCAGATGTAGAAAGGATAGAGAGACTCGTGCCAGTTTGGCTTTGAAGGAGTTGGAAGGAAGTGTCAGTGATTCACAGAAGTAAAATAAAAAATAAAAAAAGAAAGAAATGGCAGGCGTGTGAAGCTATTGAATGTCTGGAACTTGTGGTAGGTCCCTTCAGAAAGGAAATGTATGGATACAACAGAACCGAACAGGGATCCGAGTTCTTCTGGAAAGGAAAGAGAGAAATTTGCTTTGAAATATGTCTCTGATACTGAGCTGTAACATTCCTCACCCTCTGCTGCACTGTATATTTGATTTGCTTTCCAAAATCAAACAGCTTAAAGTTTGAGTCACCCTCCATTAAGTTGAACAAAATGAAAATGCCAACACACTTTTGGAACATGTTGGAGTGGGCCTTAAATTGGAAAACAAACATAGCATTGAGCTGCCCTTCCCAATGCGAATGGAGAGAAAGAAGCTATTTAGTCAAGTGTGGAATTTGGAGGACTGGGTCTTTTGGATTGCTCTCTGTGTTGGGGAAAAGCACTGGATAACAGAAAACTTCAGTCTTTGTTGAATGAGATCTGCTTCTTGACTGGTTTCTGATGTTACTGTTCTTACTTGCTTCTTTTTTATCTTGTTCACTACTCAAAAGCTGATTCACAGGAGGAGGTCTGATAACTTAAAGCAGAATTATCTGGGACACCAGTGCGAACAGTCCAGCCCCCAGAGTGGGGGTGTGGGTTTCAGCCTCTCTTGCCATCTGAGCGCAGCTTTTCTGCTGGGAGACGGAAAGAATGTGGGAGAAGGTTTGTCCTACAGTGTTAGAGAGTGCAGCACGGAGCAGAGGGTGTCGTGGCAGGTGCTACACCTGCAGTCTCACCATTACTCATTATTGGATTCCCTCCTCCTCACCACCTCTGCAGATGGCCACAGCACAGCGTGCAGGCCGTAGGAGGTCTGGCCATCAAAAGGCATCTGGGAGGCTAAGGCTACAGGAAAATGATATTAGATTGTGAATCTGAAGGTGTCTGGTCAGAAAAGCTCCAGAGGCTGCAGGTGAGCCCCAAGCTATGTGGAGGAAGAGTGAGTGGGATGTCAGCAGAGGCATGCAGCACTGGGTTTTTCCAAGGGGGATGAGGTGCCTCACATAATCCTTAGTGCAAAACAGGCTCAATACTGTTTCAGCGGGGTTGTGATTCCCAGCTTAATGAATTTAAAAGCCACGGTGGTTGATTCTGAAAGTGGCTATCAGTTGTCTCCTGTGCAAACAAGAGTGCAGGCAGTGCCTGAGCTGCAATGTGGTCACACTCAGTGCCCCCCTCTGAGTGACCCAGCAGGACCAGAGCACCTCGTGGCTGTGACATGACCGTGTTTTCTTTGAACGGTGATACAAGGCAGGAGCTCCTGTAGGCCTCAGGGGGATGGTAACGGGCCAAGTGAGCCCTCCAAGTGTTCAGACAGACCCCTTCTCAGGCGAAGCGGGCAAGCAGCTTGTACTTCATCTTTTTCTCGTGTCCCACCTTTATTTCTGCAGCATAGAGAGGAACAGCGATGGAAAGTCACTGCAGCCTGATGGAGTCATGGACGCAGGAGTAGATCTCTACTCTGATTAATGATTTCTATCACTTAAAAAAGGGCATTTTAATGTTTTAACTACCCATTTCATAATGATCAGAGTTTTCAGGTTGGACCACAGGGCTGATTAATGTTCACCTCAGGTGTGCCAGAGGCTCACGTTTATTACACACGCTGCACACCCATTAATCGGCAGCGCAGCGCGGGCTGTCATCCCGGATTGCTTAATTACATTGTCTCCCCCTGCCCAGGGCTTATGTGTGTTGTGCAAAGCCATAAATACTCCAAGAGCCCCTTTTCCACTGAAATCAATAGGAGTTTTGCCATTGTACTGGGACGAGAGCTGTGAAAGTAAAATAATGCAGCTAACAGGGACTTTCGAGCTGGAAGAGGGGCAGCAAAGGACACATGAATTATGAAAGATCAAACTTAGAGGTGATCTGAAAAAAAATTACAGCATAAACTGGAAAATGTTGAAGGAGCCATAAGAGTGGGAAAGATAGAAGGCAAAATGAAAATTGGACAAGAAGTAAAAATAAATAAGAGGTATTTCGAGTGGATAAAGAATAAGAAGTGAATGAGGCAACAGGGATTCTGCAAAATGGAAAGGGTAATTTTGCAGCAGAAGCAGCAGACGTTGTTGAATACATAAATGAATTATGTGTCTCTTTTCACAGAGGAGAATGGGAAAATTCAATGTATCAAAAGCAGGAAGGTTCCAAGGCAAGGGACATCCATGTGGAACAAGAGGGGAAGGACAGGAGTGAGCCCACCACTGGGAAAAGCACTGGACACTATGGCTCCCTTTCTGGTTCTCCTGGGAATTTGCTCTGTGATACATAATTGGTCTTCTTATCTCTCTGTACTCCATCCAAGGTGCTGTTCTTTTTGTCCAGTGATTTGGTTGCAGGCAGGACCTGTCTGACTACCTGTTCTGCTTCTGCAGGACCACAGTCACTGCTGACCACCAAGAAACCGCATTAGAATAACTGAATAACTGAAAAGGCAGGAGATCTAGACAAAAGAAAATAATTTAATTTTTGGCAGCCTTACATTTTGCTTTTACCCTACAGAATAATTTGCCATGACAGATATTTGACAGTGTTTGAGTCAGTCCAGGCCTAGATGTTTATCAGCTGTCCATCACAGAAATCTGTTTGACTGTATAACAGCAAAAGAAGGTCTGCTGAAAATTGCTTTGATGGGCTAAATTAGCACTTGGTCAGTTTACAAACACAGCAGCTGGCAGGATTTGGAAATATATTGGTCATTTGACTTTCTCTTATTATAATTATATGTTGAGTGCAGCAGAATAAAGAAGGACACATCAGATTTGAATGGGTAGAACAATTTAACTCAAGGAGACTGGAATCCTAAACTTCAAGGTATGTTATTTTGTATCAGTAAAGGGCTGCTAAATGTGGTCATTCTACTTTTTGCCACCTAGTTAGAACCAGGAAAAAATGTGAAAACATGAGGAGGTATCCTTAAGGAATTTACCTGAGAACAAAATGATGTAATGGCTGCAGAATTCAAATATTCATATCTAGATTAAAGAAATAAAAACATCATTAAAGATTATAGGTTAATATAGCAAGTTCCAAAAATTATTTTGACAAGCATACTAACTGAGTTTCTGTGATTCCATATAAATCAAAGGTAAATAACTAGGAAGGCAATCCTGGAAAGGTTTCAAGAGAATAAAGGAACATTTGCTGGGAGGGAATGAAAAGATATCCACGAAAAGAAAAGCAACAACAAAAAAAGAAACCAAAAAGTAAAAATCCAAGCTCTACAGGCTGTTGCTTGTAGCTGGAGCAAAAACACAGTGCAAGGATGGTAATGGAAGATGAGCCCAGGAACTGTTCAGCTTTAGAGCCTTGTTGCCAGAATATTTTAGCACCGCATTACCCTCTCTTTTTAACCAGCGTTAAAATAATGTGAGAATCTTGATGTAAAAGCCAGCCCTGTCTGACCGTGGCTGAACGGGGGCAGTCCTGGCTCTTGCCAGGGAAGGAACACGGGGCGAGTGTGACGAGCCCAGGACGCCCCAGCTCCTGCTGGACAGGGTGGGATTGAGCCCCTGGGAGAGCTCGGCTGATTGCAGGGATGGGGATGCTCCTGGATAAAGACAGCAGCTCCAGAGATGGCAGAGCCCTCCATGTGAGGTAAAAGGATGAAGCGAGCCGGTACAACCACATCCCTGCAGGCTGGAGAGACAAAATCAGGTGCTATGGACACTTGGACATTACATCCCTGGCATGCTGATAAGGCTGTTACCATTTTTCTCTGTTGAGTTTTTCTTTCACTGTGGATGAAGAAGTATTAAACCAAACCACGCTATTTATCTGTTTAAAAAAGCTGTTTTGACAAAGACCTGCTTACAGCACTAAGAGTACATTTTCTTTTTCCTTTCCAATAATAAATCTTTCGTAAAATTAAGGCATTGACATTACATCTCTGTTAGGGTAATTTACTCCCCACAGTAATTTTGACTTAGTTTGTTATACATGGAGTGATATTTTAATCATCCTTTCAGTGCTTATTGATGAGGGTTTGCTGCAAAAGATGAGAAGATTAGTTTAAAATTATCCCTTGTGAATTTAAAACAATAACAAGGAAGTGAACACAGTCTAAAACAAATTAAGAAATGTAATAGACTTAATAAAAGGCCAATATTTTATTCAATGTACAAAAATGACTGCAAGACTCACTGTGGTGGGGCTGCAAATATTCTTATCAAACTATGTTTCTTTGTTTCTTTTTAGTTGAACAGGCACAAATCTCCCCCTCTCTAAAGGTGAGTGATGAATGAAATAAATGGTTTATATTTTGTCCAATAATAAAAAAGCATTACCTTAACTCAGGCCTCATTCCTATACCCACCACCTGGGAGTAATTTGCATTTCCTCACTCATCAGGAGGACCCTGATTTCAAAGCTTTGTCCTCGTCAACTCTTGGCTCTTCCTCAGCGTGTGAGGGGGTAGATTTCTTCAAAGATTAATTAACTGCGAGGTCAGAGGGAGTGAAATATCTTCCTTGAACACTAGGATCCCTGCAATGCTGCAAGGATACCAAAGGGCATCCTTAAAGGCTGAAATTACAGCTTCAAACAACGACTTATCTTTTTTTCTTTTAACTAAACGTGATACAGTCTCCACTGTCTCCAGCACTGATGTTAAGTGGTAATCAGCCAGATGAAAAAAGTCATGGTGACAAAGTCCTTGGATGGCTGAACCATCTCAGAGGGTTGAGACCCCAGCGAGCCTCTACCCAGTGAGAAATCTAGTAATCACATGCTAAAAGAGAGTATCACAGGGTATTTTTGCCAGTCTTTCCCAAGCACTGAAGAAAATGTGTTTTTTTAGGAAAAAATATTCCAGCTAAACGTCTTTTTCCAAGGTGGGAACTGAATAGTTGCATGGAACTGGTTCTTCAAGAACACTGGTGAGGGAAGGAGCTGAGGTTTTGAGTGTGTCTGCTCTGAGAAGCAGCAGAGAGCCAGGCATGGTGGCCAGATTCCTTCTTGTGCTGTGTCCCTAAATCCCTGGGTGGGGATGGGGGTTTTGTGTGGGTTTGTTGTACTCTTTTTGTCTTAAATTGTGGCTGCATCTTGCAGTGTCTTGCTCGACCCCAGCTGCCCATGTCTGTGCACGCACCTGTACCTGTAGAAATGTACACAGACTTGGCACAAACTGTTCTGGGTCTCCTGGGGTCACTCTTGCTTTGCCAAGTTACAAACGCTGTCACTTTGGCCCTCTGTGCAATTTGTGAGTTTTGCTGAATTCTTCAGAACTGCTTGGGATTTAAGGCCCTCTTTGAGTGTAAAATGTGATTAGCTACAGTGAAGTGACTTTTTATCTGGCTGATACACCTTTCTTTCAATTTAGTTGATGAATGTGCAGTGCTAGCCTGGTCCCAGGCATTTCACTTGTGATCCTAGGAAAGCAGCTGGTGGGATTTTTGATGCTGATATGAAATTACTGGCTCTTCCTGCTGGCTACTGACCATGTGGTTGCTGTTGTGTGCTGAACATGGATGTGGAGAGGCATGGTCTTTGGACAGCATGAGTGGTGGGAGGTCTCACTCCTCACACTCACACCACCAGCTTGATGTTTTGGCTGGGGCAGGGTACTCATCGGTGGAGGAGTGGCAATATCTTCAGTGCTCCCCTTTCAGTCTGCAGGAGAAAGCATTTTGCTGTGCCCTTTGCATCTGAGCTCAGTAATGAAGCTTCATGTTGGTTTAATTATACCTATTTACTTTGTGTGGGCACTGCAAGGCTTAATTAAACGTTTATGTATGTGCTTTGAGAGGCTCGTATGGAAAGCAGTGCGAAATAGCTACATGTTAATCCTCCTATCGATTCGCATTATCGCGCCCTGGTGTGATGAGTTTAATCATTTGGGGGCTCAAGGTCTGTTCCATCGAAGGGAAAGAAAATACTGGTGCTTGTCAGATGGCTAAACAGCACCCAAGTGTAATGTCCAGCAACCTGGGCCTCCGTGGGCTGCAAAATACAATATTGTAGTTACCCAGCACTTTCCCTCCATCCGCTTTTCCGGAGTAACGGATAGCTAGAAAATATTTACCAGATATTCTGCGTGCTACTTCAATTTAATTATGTCTTCTCTGATTTGAACAGAAGGCGTATAAAGCGTGCCTGTGTACTTCTGTGGAAGTCTTAAATGGGAGGAATGGGTTTTGGCTGATTTGCACAGCCTGTCGGGGACGGACCTCAGCGTACATATGTTGACGGCAATAAGCTGATCGTTATCCAGCCCATGCCTTCTCTGTAGGTAGAGAGGTAGGGATGCCCCGAGGGCTTAATTCCCAAACTTTCATTTCCTTCCTCTATTTTCAGCTGCTATTAACTTTAAAAGCGTTTTTTTTTGCACGAGGAAGGATTATGCACAGCACTGACACCTTATTACTCAGCTGGGTTCGCCGATTGGCTGGAACTCAAAAGTCTTTACTTGTTAGGCTAAAACATTAAAAATGTCTTTTGATGAATGATCTGAAGGGAAAATCAAGCAGATGGCTTTTAGGCCCATCTCACGACGCAACTTTGCAGGGAAATAATAGTTTCAGTAATGGGTTATAGAGCTTTATTTAAATCACTATACTATTTAGTGGAGAGGGGTGAATCATTTAGGCTTTTTTGGGGGTGTTTTTTTCTTCCCTTCTGTTTTTTCAGATTTCTCTCCTTGAAATGAACTGAAGCACACTTTGAAGTGCCGCGAAGTTATTCTTTCTTCACTTTTTGTAATTGGTCCATCGGTTTTCTGCTGCTGTCTCTGATTTTTTATGGGTGATATCCACTGACTTTCCACAGCCTGCCTCCTGATGGATTCATTTACTGCGTGTGTTGCAGGGGCAGGATTTATGTGCCTCAACCTGCTGCCTACAGCTAGAGATCTCCTCTATTATAGTGGGTTTATAGGGTGAATTACAGCTTCTGGGAGGCTTTGTGGAAAATTGTAGGGAAGTTGGAATACGTGTTTCTAACCAGCTCATTTGGCCTCCAGAGAGGTTAGGCAGATGCAGCCGGGATGGGCAGGTCCTCTGCGTGGGTGCTGGGAGGGCAGGGAACTGCAGGGCTCCCTTCTGCAAGGTGCCCAGCATTGGTCTGTAGGCGTAAATATCAACCCCCTGGTTCAGATCTGTAGTCAGGGATGCAGCTGTGGCGTGACTGGGAATTTGTGGTCATTGTACGAGACACAAGAGCCAAGCTTTGGGAAGGGCAGGAGCTGCTTTATGCAGTGCAGATGAAGAGACGTGTTAGAGGAGCTGTGTTTTTGACATGTATTTTATCACCTGATCTCTAAACAGCAAAGGCCTTTAACCTGTTTCCAGCTGAGCATTCCAGAAATCAAATGTCAAAGATCCTTAGTTGCCTCTGAACATCTAAGCCAAAAAAATGCTGGACTTGTAGGCATGCTCATTTTCCTGGGAATTACAGTTTCCTCTTTGAAACATGCACTCAGTCTTGCACTCTTCATTAGATGTTGGTGAAATCTTTGGAATAAATACTGGATGCAATTGTCCAGATGCTCTAAATTCTGTTTTCAGCAGAAAATAATGACACATTTAATACGGGCAATATTTTTTTTTGTTCAGGTCGAAAAACGAGAAGGAAAGGTGTGTTTACTCCAGCATGATACTGATTCAGTGTGAGCTGGAGGACAGATAATGGGCATGCCTCATTCCCCAGCACAGTAAATGCTTGAGATGATGTCTTTGTTACTATCTTTTCATAAATCAATGCAGCACCCTGTCGAGAACTGGATGTAGAAACATGAAAGTGGCTTACCATAGGTAAGACAGCTGGGCCTTTAGTGTTTCAAATAGTCTGAAATCAGAAAAACTAAAAATGGGCTTCAAGCTCCCAGCAGTTTATTGTCTCGGGGGCATTGGCTTTCTTGCAGACCCCTGTCTCAGCCAAGGGCACAGCTTCCTGTGGGAGCTGGTCCTGCATCTGCTGGACCACAGTGCCTCTCCCTGGCTGCCTCAGCAGAGCCGGAGGGATCTGTGCTAAATTAAACGTGGAGGAGAAAGAAAGAACACGAAACCTGAAGGAATGTTGTGTAGGGGGCTGTGTAGGGAAGGAATGTGTGGTAGGGGGTCAGTCAAAGCCGTCTTAGTTGTCCAAATTGTGCTGGCAGAAAGAGTAAAGATAAGAGGATTTTGCTAAGTCTTGTAATGTTACAGCGTAGAATAAAGTGCAAGTTGCCTCTCGTCTCTGCTCTGCCAGGAACTGAGGGAAAAATACTCCAGTGAAAGAAGTGCAGGTGAAACAGTGAACATGACCTCCTACGCTAAAACATGGTCTAAACACCACTGTTAGTCATTATGGTCCTCAGAAAAAAGGATTTTCTACTGAGAGATGTGAGCTTAAAATATAAGGACTTAATCTTTAATTAGAATCCCTCTGGGCAGACCTTTCTGTCAGCTTGAACCCCTTTGACTTCAATAGCCCTTTGTGGTCCTGGACACACCAGTGCACCTGGGGGTTTAGAATCCTACTACACACTGGTGTAGTAGCTTTTCATACATTTTGATTAAAAACCCTGAAACTCTTAACCTCAAATGATATGGGTTCGTGGTTTTGTATGTTTTTTTTTTTTTCCGTAGTCCACTCCTTTGTGAAGTCCTTGGTCCCAGTCTTTCTGGTCTTTCTCAGGTGATTGCAGACACAGATTTTTTATTTTTGGATCATGTAACGGAGATAAATGCAACAGGGTGGTAAATTAAACTTCACAGGTAATTTCAGACTGGAGACTCCAGTCAGCACCTCTTCTTTTGAGGGTATAGTTCCACTTGACCCATGAGGGCATCTCATTTTGTGTCTGTAGAGGATGGCAGCTTGGCCAGACATAGAGCATCCCATGGCACTTAGCACCTTGAAATACCCTGTGCAATGGAGGGTTGGTTCTGTAGCACTATCACACGTTTTGCCTTCAAAGACTGATAGAAAGACCTTGGGAATGATAACTCCAGAGAGGAGCAAACTTTGGAGATAAATGGTACATTGACTTTGCCATTTGCATTTACTGTGCAGCTTGAGATGACTTTTAATTATTCAAAAGAGGCAGAATGTTAGTCACATCTATCTTTGTTCCTCCCCCTAAAGCAAACCCACTCTGTAAATTTTCCTGTGACCACTATACCAATATTTCCCTGCTACAGCTCCTTTGACTTTCACCTCATTTTTTTTCCTTTCCTTTGAATTTTTTTTGTTAGATGTTTGAGATGCAACAGAATTCAGCTACATTGAGTTTTTTTCTTATCAGCTAACTCAGAGCAGATTGATCAAGTCTATTCGTGTGGTGAACAAGGAGAGGAACATAAACACTTTCCAGTGCTACAGGCACAAATCTAGAAAAACAGTGTAGCAGTGAAATAGCCTCATCAACATGAACATTGAAAATACTCCATCATATTTATTCATGTTGGGAAGAAGTGGGTGCTCAGTGTCTCAGCCTGCACACACGTACCTGGAGAGGGGGACAGGAGGCAAGGTAATTCCTCAGCATGTTTAGAGACACGATCTCTGTGTGCCTTCCCTTTGGCATCCACTGCTGCCATCAGCATGGGCACCTTCTTTTTCCTTTCTTTTGTAGGACAAGACACGTTATTTATTACAATTTTCACCAATTTTTTTTGGAAAATGCTCTGTGAGAAATATGCAAGGCGAAAGGGAACTGAGTGTTCTTGATGCCGGATTACAAGTGTTTTTGGCCAGTCCATTTCAGCACAGAATGGCATTTGTTTCAGGAGCTTTGAAGGAAATAATGGAAACCATACAACCCTAAGAGAGAATTCAGATTTTGATTGCTCAGGAGTGAGGTATTTCATCTTGCACATGCTCCACAAAGGAAATGGTTTCAAATATTTATTTAATGTCTGTAAAAAATCCTCCCACAAAAAAAAAAAAAAAAGAAGAAGGAGAAAAAAGAAAAAAAGATAGGAAAGGGAAAAAAAAAATCACCATTTCTTAACAGGAGTTTTAAACACGGCAAACCATGTGGTGGTGCTAAAGTTACAAAAGAAGAATCCTCACAGACACACTGACAAAATGTGCAGAATGTGGCCAGATGAGATATGACAACAAGTACAAATTATAGCAGTGGCAAACCAGTAAACATGGAAATCTGAGTAAATCAGTCATTTCAAATCTATTTGCCAAACTGTGTTTATCCTCTGCAAAACCTCACCATCTCCACAGGAAGCACTTCAGAGCAATCTCTGCAGGGCATTTTCTGGGTGGAGTAAGGATCAGGATATTCCACAGCAGCCTTTTAGCAGACATTACAGCTGATCTTTCAGTCTAATTGAAATGAACAGTGATGATAACCACATTTTTTTTCCAACTCCAGTACCCACTTCCCACTTTGAAATTGCTACACAAGAAGACATTGAATACCAGGGATAGAGAGTTTATGGTTTAAAAGTAAAAAACTGATTGTATTATTTTGTTTGTTTATTCCTCATCCCTAAGCTACACGGATATCTCGATATTTTGCAACAAAAAGAGTATTTTTAACAGATGTCGGGTTGTTTTTTTTCCCTGTGGCTTCATCAGTACAGTCCCATCAATTTCAATGCAGTCCCTCTTGCGTGTGACAGTGCAGGATTTGTCCTGCAATCTGCAATCACTTTCTGCTTATTCTTTCTGTCCCACATTCCTCAAATTGAGGAAGTGCTTTGTTTAGCAGTGAGCCCTATAAAAGACCAAGACTAGAATTTATAAGTTAGTCCCTTCCTTCCTTCCTTCCTTCCTTCCTTCCTTCCTTCCTTCCTTCCTTCCTTCCTTCCTTCCTTCCTTTTATTTTCTTTTTCTCCTGCTAAAAAATGA